>VZUA01087073.1:6202-23093 GCA_013401035.1 Horornis vulcanius
TTGGCATTCTTTCCTATTCCTATGCTCGAGTCTGATGACTCTACAGCACTGTAAATACCAGCCAGTCCTTCAGTACAGAAGGACAGGGTTTGCTTTAATGCTATTTTTAGTTAAGCAGATCCCACTTTTAAATCTGCAACGCCTTCATTTTCAATATCGTGATTATGTTTAATGTTCCATAGGAAGATGAGGGGATTAGTATGAATCAGAAAGCACAATGCAGCGTAGGCAGTACCATGCTGCCTTCTGAAACACCAGCACAGAGCAAGTAGGAGCTTCGAGGGGGCTTTGCACAGGGAAAAGGCATTAGGCAGCTGGACGTGTCAGCTGGGTGCCTCATCAGGCAGCTGGTGCGAGTGGAAGGTCAAGAGCACATTTACTGCTTACTGAATTTGTAAATTACTAATTACTCAGCTCACTAAGCAAGGCAGGCTCATTGCCTGCGCGTGATATTCCCCCTCCTGTCAAGCCTAAGCACATATGGAAGAGAAGGAATTCTCAACTATATTTTGATAGATGGAAGTCATTAAGGTACCATAATAAAGGATGTAAAGAGCTATAATGGGTAGGTCACTAGTAAGTACAAGCACACTTCTGTGTTGGGCAGAGAACAGGTATAGAAGTCCAGCTGAGCACTGAGAACAGCAGTTTTGTCTCTGCAGAGAGTTCAGGGGCTGAACCATCTTGCTAACCAGGAGATGGTAGGATTTGGTGTCTGTGTCCATCGGAAGCAGCAGCCTAGGAGTAAAGAGGGATCTGCACTCACATTCCAGTGTGGGAGACAGAGGCAGTAGCCAGGCAGACAATGCCTGGGAGCCAGGGAGATTTCAGAGGTACTGGCCAGCAGAAGCTGTGGGAGCTACACCACAAGGAAGGAGACTGCCAAGAAAGGAAACAAGGAAATGGTCTGCAACATTAGGGTCAGAAAACAAGACTGTGTGGTGGGCCTTGAACCAAGAAAACAGATTTGTTCTTTCTGTCCTGTCTGTCAGCAAGAGAGATGAGGAAATGAGCTACTCAAGAATTTGTAAGAAAGAAACCTGGGACAAAGTATACCATCATCAAAACTTGCACAATGAATGAACTCAAAATTAAAATATCTTTTAATCTGCCTTAATTGGGGCAGTCAAAGATGACTGACATAAGGATGCCTGTGGTAACTGCAGCTGAATAAATCCAAATGAGAGGAAAACTTGGTTAGGTTAGCCAAGTGGCCAAATAGACAGGTCTTCTTCTCCAAAAGTGTATCCTTGCACAGGGAAATATCTGCCAAAAGAAGAGTCAAAATGTGACACTTCTGGAGTGAATAAGACTAAAGAACACCCTCTCTACCCAGTCTTTGAGTATATCAATATCTACCAAGACCCCTTATGAAGAGGAAAAAAAGATTTACCCCCTCCTGTACTTGACTGCTCAGACAAGACTAGGAGTGAAGATTGACAGGTTACCAGATCTGCCCAGGGTAAAGAAAAGGTCAGGAAAAGAGGAATTATGGATAAAATCAGTGTTTGGCATGGAGGGATCAAAATAAGGGTCAGCTATAGCAGACAATTGAGGCAGTGCATTTCTCAGAATATTGGAAAAACAGAAGTAAATGCTCCAGGTGGGAAGATGGACTTGAAAACAAACAAAATTAAAAAATCCTAAGATGCTTATGCCAGTGGAAGAAATCAAAGCAGCAATAAACATCAGCAGTTAAATCCAACAGAGAGACTTTGGATAAATTGTACTCTTTCAGAAGTCCTACACCAAGGCCCAAGCATGCCACTCAATCTATACAAATCACTAGAAGCCAGGTTTTATGGGCAATGTTCAGGCACTGGAAGCAGGGGAAGTGAGGTAATGTATTGGTGAGAGGGCAGTGAAGAATATGCTGCTAGACATGCCAAAAAGAGCTGGGTTTTGTGATGGCAACTTCCATTCCTCAATTCTGGCTGAGATAGTTCTGCATCAGAAAAGGGATATTCACCTGAGATGACTTGGAAATGACAACATTACACAGCTTTCTTTTTTTTTTCTTTCCTTATTTTTAGAGTAGGACTACTTAATACAGACTTCCATGGACACAGTTCAAGACTTTTTCAATCACAGTTTGATTTCCAGACCCTGCATTATCCTAAAACGCATGAAATTGCATCTGACATTCTGAAAGATCTGTTTTAAAAGTAAGAAGCACTTTGGGCTTTTCAAAGCACTTCATGCACTTCAATTCCCCGTGGACAGATGGGAACACCAAGGGGCTGCCAAAGCATATCTCAAGTCTTGCAGCAAACAGCAAATGCATATGCATCTACTGGTTTCAGTATACGTGAAGATGTTCCTCTAAGCCTTCTCAGTACCATTTACTATTTTAATGTGTATCTCAATAGTTTTTGTAGGTGCTGTTGCAAGTTATGGTCTCATGTCCACACCTAGTTGCCTACCATGGCACTGTGGTTAAATGACCTTGGTGAGGTTCAAATAGTTCTGGAAGGACTGGAGTTTTTAAGAAGGTTTGAAAAACTCCCCGAGTCAGGATGCCATGCTGGGCAGTCATTCCCAGCTCTTGGAAAGCTGGCTTGTTCCTCGCAGGGTCACAGGCCAGCGGGCATGGACCCCCTGTGGGACCTGACTCTGAGGGGCTTGAAGAGGAGGGCAGGCAGTGGCTTACACTCTGCCTGATTAAAGATTTATTTGAAGTCCTACTTTAAAAGCTCTCAGGTTATAAAGGAAATAACATTGCCAAGAACTTATTAAAGAGAACTATAGGACAAATTAAACTGGCAGAACTACTGTGGAATGAATACAGTGCTAACAGCAGAGGTAGAAAGGCAGGTAAATATTTCCTATATGCAAGCAGGGCTAGAAACTGCTTCTCCCTTGTTTTCCTCTTCTCTCAAGCACAAAAGGGCTAGATAAAATCTAGACAGAGATAAACATCACACCTAGCAGGCAGTCCATCCAGGGGTCCATATACCCCTGGAGTTTAAACAGCATCTTGACTCCCTTGAGCTTCCCACCTTTGTTTCTTTCAACTCAGTTTGTCTTTTGAGCTTAAAAGAATAATCAAGAAGTGAAACTTATAAGTGAAAAGCAGATTTAGAGAACCTCAGGCTGTTGAACAACATGATTATGTACCTTCATTTTTTTGGAAGGAGCAGCAAAATGTGAGGCATTAAGTTAAAAGACTTTAGCACATCTCTTCAGCGAACTATACATGTTGTTATACTTTTGATCTGCTTTCTACAGAGGAAGACCAATCACTGCCATCACAATCTGGAGGATTCTTTTGAAAAAGAATGGGCAACAGTGAGATTTGGAGTTTGCAGGAACTGCTAGTGACCCCCTCTTTGCTGTTTTGTCAGAGGCTCTGCAGCACTGCCTCTGTGCCTCAGCCGTCCCCACACTGAGCTTTCAGAGGTCTGTTAGAAATCAACTGCAGAATAATTACTGCAGCACTTGGCTCCAGATCTAACTTGGAAAGTGCTAAGTCATCAGCTCTGAGAGATATAAATTATCACTCCTGGTCAGTTTCAATGAAAAATATGAAAGCCACAGCATCTTGAAAGAGCATCTAGACATAGCTTAAATCCAGTCCAAATAAAATAAAAGCACATGACAGAAATGTGCAATGCTTTCTGCAGTGGTTTGTGAGGCCTTTAGCACAAAGGGGCAGATAAGGATGGCTTTAAGACTGAGCAGTGCTTGTGCCATCATGTGTATATTTCTTGGTCTGAAAAGCCAGAAAGACTTTTATAGTGGAACTTCTCCATAGTCTTAAAATAAAACAATCTTGAACATTTTCCTTTTTAAAGTTCCATTCTTAGTGCCTGACTGCAAGGTAAAAGTCACATCTAGACTGAACTACTGGTCCAGGAGATAAACACACTAGAAAAAAATATTTTGGTTATGCATTGCTCTTGTACATTTTCTAATTCTCGCATTTACTAATATTCTCTAAGTGATTTCTGCAATAGGTTTTCGAGCTAAAGACTAAAAAATTTAATTGTTTAAACCCTAGCCTTGCAAACCACTTGATAAATAGCTCATGTGAGCTGTTTCCATTATTTTGAGTGAAACCAGGCTCCTTTTGCAAATAGTTGTCTTAGAGTTCAACATTTGCCTTCTTTAAATACTTCTATTTGTCTAAGATTAACTGTTTCACAAACATTCTTTGCCATGATTTCTTCAAACTTCTTTGTGAAAATACTGCTAAGATGAGAATACTGCTCACAGATAAAATTCTCCATATTCTAAAACAGAGACAAAATGTACTTTCGGTTATTTGTTGTACTGTGCTAACAGGAGATTAATCAAACCATTAAGAAACATTTATCCATTTATTGTGCAGAAGCCAGAACTAAGTACATCACAGTCTTATCCAGAAAATGTTTTCACAAGGAGAGGATGTACCAATACCCCTATTTTATAGCTTAAGAGCAAGGCTTAGAGAGGCTGAACAACCTTGTAGAGATCATCCAGAGCCTTTGAGAAAAAGGAGAACATAAACAGGGGCTCCAGTGGAATACCTTTCCTTTCCTGAAGAAAAAGGAAAACTAAATTATGGGTTGACCCTCTCCAAATAGCACCGCTCAGTCACAGAGCACTGATGCTTGTCAGATTCCTTTAGGAATATTCCAGGCATAAGTCTTTGTTTTAGCCTCTCTGACACTTTGTCTAATTCCTAAATCCCAGTGGTACTGAGGTAGGATGTATTTTGGCACGCCACGAAAAGTCCCAAGCTATTGTTAAAGATTTACTTAGATAACTTTCTGTAAAAAAATGCAAGAGTCATTACAAGTATCCCATTTACTTCTAACTTTGCAGTTAAAAAATCACAAATGCTTTAGCTAGCTAAATATTTATAATAGCTTGTCTTTATGCATGCAATGCATAATGCCTTCGAAGTACTTTAACAAGCTAGAAATAGAGAAACATCTAAAGCTGAAAGAGCCATATTTGGGGTGAAAAATGGAAATTGTTTAAAAACATCACATTCAGTTCGAAGAGAAATGACACATTTTAATGTATAGGCTATTTTGAGTCAAGCAGGCGGTAAGGATTATAGTTAGAATTTGGCCAGAATATCAGACCAGGATATCATAATTGCAAAAGAGAGCAGCTGTCAGTAATGAAAGTAAATAAGCAATAGGAGCCCTCCAAAGAAAGAGACATCTGCACCCATGGACAGCCTGGAGGCCGAGCTCAGGCATGACCTGTGTACAGCAATTTCAGTGCTCCTTCCTGCAGTGCCCTAGGTTTTCTGGTGAGGAAGCATTCCTTGAAATAAAGATCTACTGTCCAAAATTACCCACGAGTTGCCCAAGGCATACAGTGTAGTTGTACTCATTTGTCTTACAATGTTCTTGGAACATGGATGCTCTCCTTTCAGCATAGGTTCTCCCTCACTCAAGCAGCAATGCTCCCTTTTCTACAACTTGGATTTTTTCCCTGAACACTGCAGCCCTTTGATATCAGCCAGCACAGCAGCAATGGCAACAGGTGAAAGTCCTGGGCTCTTTCCCAGTTCATGCCTACAACTGCTGCGGATATAAAACATCTTTGTGAGAAGCTCCTGATGCTGGCAGGAACAGCCACAGGATGGGTATTCCAGTGATGCTACAAGCTGTCAATATTGCCACTCGACAGCAGCTGGCACCAAAGCTCGTCACTGCAGGCCTGACCTCAGCCTTCACTGCTCTGGGTACTCACAAATCAACTGCCACATCACTAAATGCTATTTTCATTACTGGGAAAGAATGAAGGGGGACACATTTGCTCTGCAATCAATATATTTTTCTGTGCAGTCAAAGCTTTGGGTAGACAGGCACACAATTAATTGCCCAAAGTGCTTGAAAATTTGCATTAAATTCATTTATATATATTCCGTTAGCCAATTTTCTGCAGTTTATCCATTTATGTATTAATTGTTATGTGTGCCTGCAAAATGCAAAGCTTTATTCTCTATAAATCAGAAATTGCATTGTGCCCTTTGGGTTTTTTCTCTGCTTTTAAAGTCTGTTTGCCAAATGCTGTGGTTTTGTTTGCTGAAATTCCATGACAAATGCAGACTGGTAGTGCAATGGAAATGCATTTGACCGTTTCTGTGGACTCCCAAAGAACTCAAACCAGAAAAGCACGGACGGGGGAGGGAGAGCAGGGAGAACCAGCACTTCTCTTGTGTCATTTGGCTTGGAGACTCAGCTGGGTGCCGTAAAGCACCGAACATTCTGTGACCAACAAAAAACACTCCCTGTTTTGTGTCTCAGTTGCAGCTCCAGACCCCTCCTTTCACCAAACAGACATGCTGTCTAAAAGCTGTTACATTAAATGTTTTCTTCCCTGTATAACAATGCTGGAAATTTTCCTATCTGGGCAGCTCAGGGGTCACAAATGAGATCCTAACCTCTTTCTACAAGGTTTCATACAAATTTATTGATCAAAAGCTACAGCATGAAGTTAACAAAACTGGCAAGGAAAGGTAAGTGGTGTTATTCTTCACCCAAGTGAGACAGAGAATGACACTTCTTTGGGGTGGGTCTCCTTAGTTTAGATGGCCCATGAAGAAAACACACTAGAGAAGATATAGACAGCCTGGGGCACAGTTTCTGAATTTGAGGTAGATTTATTTCAGTTCAAGGTTATTATGACTGCAATTTTTTTCCTTTCCTTTCAGCTCTGAGATTTTCACGGAACACCTGGTGTCAAACCAGACTGGCTTGCCTAGGATAATAAAGGACACCATTTCTCCCAGAAATGGGAGACAATTTTCTGAATCCTCACCTAGTACCTTATCATACCTTCCTTCCTTATTTCTGCATCTTCCAACACCACTTCCAGTATATTGAAAGAAACCTTTGCTTTGAAAAAAAATATATCCCTTATATACAGACAGAAGAGCTCTATACAGGAGTCTGTAAGCTCCTATCCTATCTTTTTCTAGTCAAGGTACGCATCAAGGGCTTTGACAAGGATGGAAAAAAAGTAACTGAAGTAACTGTTTCAAAGCTATGTGGCTGACAGAAGACTGCCCCATAATATAAATATGATATATATGTACAGCTATAAGTGAGCATCTCTTTGGAAGAACACACCTTACAAATCCCTTGCAACCTTCATCTAAACTAATGTAGCTTCAGATGCACATATTCATCCAAGGCTCAGTATATACACTGACTCGCAGTTAAAATAGAAAGGCAGCCACTCTGCCAAAGGGAGATGTTGTGAACTGCTCTCGGCTGGGAGTTTCATTTATTCAGCTTACAGAAAGGCTCTGAAAAGCTGCACATGAACGTGAAACACAAATGCTAACAGGGCACAATGAGGCTGTTCTCACAAATGTCTCATCAATAAACATCATAAAGGACTTGCGTCAAGAAATAGTACTCCATCTACACTATAAGCAAACCATAATAAATAATGAAAACATAAATAGGAGAGTAATAAGGAAGGCAGGCAGGGAGTACAAATGAGATCACTGAAACACAAATAAAGCAGCAAGGTTACTGGTAAAAACAGAGGATATTTTCTATATAGGAAATTGTGCATATCTTTCTGCTACAATAGACATCAGTGCTGGGGTGAGGAGTAAAATGTATGGATTCATTCTTTTATCAAGATGCTGGCACACAGGGAACCAAGTCCTTTGTGCTTGAAAAGAGTCACTTCGGAAAAAGTAACGTGAGTTTATTTTTAAGTGAAGCACTTGCACATCTCACATTGCAATGTGAATCAGAATTCAAGGAGCTTTTATTTCTGCAGTGTAACTCACTTCAAGAAGCCCCTGTTCTTGAATGAGTATAGCCATACAGTTCCATTTTGGTTTGTGCAATCAATGTTAAATTCACCTGACTAGATTAACTGTCTGAAGCACCTCCACACAGACAGACAGTAAATAAGGAAAAGAGATGCACCACAGACAAAGAAAAGAATAAGACAGGACTATAAATCTCATTTTATCTCATGCTGCAGGTAAAGCTTGTCTCCAAAGGTATCAGGTGAGTGCAAATGCAGTCCTTAATTCATCCAACAAATGCACAAACCACATTAGCACAGAAAATGAGTAAGCCAGCACTCATAAGAAAAGGCTATTGAAAAACTAAGCTGAAGATAAAAATTGGAATCTATTTATTCTTGAGTTCTTAAAGGACAGGCATTTTCTTTAATTAGAAGCAAGCATCCACATAACAAATGTAACCTTGTAACTTTTAATAGCTGGAGCATAATCATAATCAGTTGTGATGGAAATTCCAGATTGCATGCTCGCATCTCTCGACCTTGGAGTCACCATGTTTCTATCTGTAATTAGTACCTTTGTATTAGGGGGAAATGACTTTGTAGGGAAAGTCAGTAAATACAGGCAGTCTAACGTCCTTCATATTGTCTGTCACAAGTGCCACAGGTCGAGTCTGTGTTTGAAGCTCTGCAGCCCAGCAGCTGCACAGGCAGAGCTTGTCCTTCTGGGCAGAAAGGGCTGACCACAGAGGGTCAGGGAGGTGCACACCCCATTTGCAAGCACAGTGAGGAGGGCACTGGAGAGCTGACCTGTACAGCTTCCTGCAGCTCCTGGTCATGGACTCCCTTCTGTCAGCAAAGAAAGGGATGGGATGTAGGTACGTAGAACCTGCTGGAAATCAAGGCTGTAATTCAACTGCCTTTCAGGTGTCCTGTACGCAAAACTGGAGCTACCAAGCAGCTGCATAACAAATACTGATCTTCTAGCACCAAGTGGTGTTAGAGCAGAACAAACTACATTAACAAAACAAGCACCCACCCTGTCCAGACCTTTCTCCTTCAAATTGCTCCCTTTGTTCTATGTGTCTCATGAAAAGAAAAAAACCAAATATTTACATCTTGTTGGAAAGAGAGATTTTTGTCTCTCTCTGCTCTTCTCCAGGTTAAAACTAACTGATGACTCCTCCAACTTTGGCTGGAGGCCATGGCTACATCAATTATGTGGGACTGCCCAGCTTTATATTTGAAGAAACTCAATTTTACCTAAAAAAAAAAAAAAAGTCCCACAAACACAAAACACCCCCACAAACCCAAAAAGAGAAAGAAAAAAAAGAAGAAACCAAAGCCACACAAACCAAATATCACCAAATTTATCTTTCATTAGTCTGTCTGCATTAAAAACACACAAAAAACCAAAACAAAACAAAACAAAAATACGCAACAAACAAAACATGTTTGTGTCCCCTACCCCCATATTCCTCACAGGTCAGAATTGTCGGGCTGCTGAGTAACAACAAAAGGCAACAAACTTTGCCTTTGAGCTGCAAAAGAAATGCTCTTGCCTTTGGTGGCCCTTGGGCAAGGGCTCAAACTCTGTTCTGAAAGACCAGAAAAAAGAGGAGCAGAATGATGTGAGGGGTAAACTCAGAGAAATGCTGATTGTGAGATACTGAAATGTTATTTCCTGGAGTAATTATTTGCCTCAGTGAGTGCCCAGAAATCAGCCACACTTAAGGTAGTTTGACACTTCACACAGCTTTCTGAAGCACAGCTCTCTTGTTAAGCGACATAGTTAGAGCTTTAACATACCTCTCCTCTTTATGGCATCATTTAGAACATTTTATTAGCCATATTTTAAAAATCCCACATGATTTCTTCAAAACTGGTCTCTATTTGCCTTGCTTTCTGTCTGTAAAATAGGATACAACTTCCTATCTGTATGTTATCTGTAAAAAATAGGCTGCATAAAAAGGATTCTATAATCTTCTAGAATAAATCACAAGAATCAAGAAGCACTAAAAAAACCCCCACCCCTGCCTCTGCCATCACATCTGGGAATGTGGTGCTCTGCCTCTCACAGAGAATTTCACTGTTGAAGAGCTTGTTTTAACTATTTTCCTGCTTGAAGGAACAGCTAACCACTCATTGACCTCCCTGCCTCATTCCCTCTCTCCAAGTAGATTTGGTACAAATCGACAGGTAAGACACCTGTAAAACCCAGGTAGTTTTAAGCACGTCCATGGTGGCAAAGCAAATGAAAAAGTAAAGCGTGGCTAACAGGGGCTCTGGGGCCTCCAGCAGAGTGAAGAGAGAAGCAAGAAACACAGCCAGTATCTCAGTGCCTTCAAAAACAGCAACCCAAAATGTAGAGGGCGAGCCCAGCAGGCAGAGCTGGAGCGCAGCCACACTCCTCCTCAGGCCAGAGCGGGACGGCTCCTTGTGCCCTTTGATGGTAGAGGTTAGCCCTGGCAACGGGCACACAGCGCTCCCGGACCTGCACGCTGAGGCGCTGTAACTTGAATAAAGAAACTCACGAGGGAAAGGTCACGGCCCAGTGCACGGCTCCCAAAAGGAAAGACATGTAGCAGCTTCTTCTGAGGCACTGGGACAATTTGCATACGCTGTGTACAAGACAGCAACACATGGCAGAGGAGCTTGTTGACAACTTAATGGCTGCATTACTTACCCCGGTGGCTAAACAAAAGAAGATGAAATTCCGTAGTTTCATAAAGGACGAGGAAATTCTGCAAGTCTAACTTTGGAAGCTGGTACCTAAAAGTGTGCATCTTGTCAGTAGGAAATATGCTGTTACCACTGAATTCTAGACCTTTAAATTTTAAAGCTCAAAGTCCAAAGCACTCGACACTGGTGTTTTGTAAACTTGTGCCTTAGAGGGCTTCCTCCATAAATTTGTATGAAAATACGGTAAAGGACTGCAGAGAGCTCTGAATATGTCATAAAAGGAAAATGCTACTCAAGCTGTACATGTTTCCATAATGAGAAAAGCACTCTATCCGTGAAGGCTTATACAACAGTGACTTCTGCTGTGAAAATCTTGTCAAACCAGCATACCAGTGATGAGGGTTAAAATTGCCTGCTATTGCTCCTATTACTCAAAACACTGATTATGTTTTCAATAGAACATAACAAAATGGTTCTGGCAGGGGCATTTGAAATGTGATGGGCTTCAGCTCCCGTTCTTGCTCCTACAGCAGGGAGCGTCTGTTTGAGTGGGACAAGGATGCAGACATAAAAATCCAACCATTCACTAGTGCCAAAGCAAAAACAAAACCTTTTCATTTTCATGAAATTGTGAACACCTACTTTTAGTCACAGGTAGAGTCAAAGAGTTCTCAGGACTTGCATCTGACATCTTGACTGGATGCCATTGCATCTTACCTGAGTTAAAAGCAGTAGCAGTTTGAGCAAACTTCTGTTGTGCCTGCATCCTAGGAACACTTGCAACAACATGTTTGACAGTCTTTGCCTCTAAGAAAAAAACAGAATATAATAAACTAACAGGCTTTGGAGGCTTGAAAAAAGCCTCTTAGTTCTTTTAATTTTTTTAAAAATTGAGTGGTTTCAAAAAAGAGCTTTACTTAGAATAAAAGAGCTCATGAATCTTCACAAATTTTAATACAGGCTTATCTTCTGGAAAAACAATTACTAATGAAGAAAAACCATCTGTTCCCCATAAATTAAACCTGGTTAAATATTGGAAAGTATTTATTTGACTAAACAAAAGAACCCTCTGCACCCCTCTATGTTTAAAGCCAAATATTCAAGCTTATGAATTCACAAATAGGTGGAAAATAACCGCACAGGCTATACACATTAAGTTAGTCTGCATAAACTGTCACAAAGGCTTTCCATTTTAAGTCATACCTTTTATAAGAAAGACTTGACACTAAGCCAGTGAGCCTGATGCTCTCTCATGCTTTTTGCATACTTGAGAGACTAGATTATTATTGTCTGGCCTCAACTAAAGGTCCGTGGCCATACAAGGCTTAGTATGCCTTCATCAATTTGGAGTGATTGTTATAAAATAGCCCATAATAGGTGTCTGAATTTAACATACTAGAAACATTGGATCTACAGATAAGCAATATGCAATACTTTTCAACCCCTTCAGAACCACCAGTATTTGAAATCCCACTAATTTTGCATTGTAGACTGCCACACGCATTATTTTAAGATTCAGTTACTTTGTTTTTCCATGCCTCCCATGGCAGCTGCTGATTTAGAGCCATCACTAGGGCTGCAAGTTCTCACCATTGATTTTGCTGATACTTTGTCTTATGGAAGAAACTGTCTTAGAATACATATAATTTGATTTTCATAAACCTAAGCATGTTTGTCTGCTATTTTCTTGTTTTGGTTTGTTTGTTTGTTTTTGAAGTACTTCATGATTTATAGAAAAAAAAAATAAAGAGAAGAATTTACTGCCAGGCTTGTGACCTTGAGGAAGACAGTTTAAAACTCTGCTGTTAATCTTGCAAGAAAAACAATCAGTGCCACATACAGCATAAATTGACTGTAAATGAGATACTGTAACTCTAAAAATAAATAGAGTGTCAGAGGTGTTTGATGTGCGAGTTTGCATCAAGGGACAGGTTCTCAGACTTTAAATGAATAATTTGATAAATGCAAGTCATATTCCATGTGTTCCTGAAGAAATACTTTTTAGTGCTTTTTTGTATCTGTTGTAGTTTCTGCACTGCTATATTAGCACACGGTGAAAAGAAACATTCTCTCTCACATACCAGAAATAATTCTTTTCTCTAATCATTTTACATTCTGTACTACACACAGAAAAAATCCCCAAGCACAAATTTGAATGATGAGCAATTATGTAGTGTAACTCCTGTTTTCAGTAGCTGGCTTGAGACATCTTTTAAAGGGTATTTTCTTTTTCAGAAATTACTGATCATTTTTCATGGAAACAGTAAATACCAAGACGAAATAAAATAACGTCTTTCCTTTTGAGGAATGTCTCGTTTCCATGCCTATTAAATGAAGTATCCCATTCCAATACTTTTATTTTCCAAATGTAACTTTCAGGCTAATAACACCCTTTTAAGGCAGGTACATTAAAAATTAAACACAAGGCTAAATAATTGAAAAACAGAGCATCAAGGGTTTGTGGATTTTATGTGACCCATCAGCTTCACTCTAAACTATTTTGCTATTTTCTGTTTCACGATGACTAACAAACCATATATTGGTCAATTACTTATCTGTAGCACCACTGATTTTCAAGACACATTCTTGGTGTGTGTGGTATCTGCAGAATTAATTTTTTAAAACATAGAAAATGAGAGAAAAATGCTCCACTCACAAAGCACAGGGATGTATATATGTTAAAAGGGTAGTCCCACATTGGACAGGTCAGCTGGCCTAACTTTTTTCCCTACTGAGAACAGAACACTTCAGTTTAGAGTGACTGTAGAAACATGAATTCATACCTTCAATCTGGATGATGGGTTATGATGGAAAAAGCTTTATTTAAACAAAAAAACCCACATCCCATAAACAGCAGGGGGTAACAAGAAGTCATAAATTCTTAATCATTGAAATAGATGAGGCTTAAATCTAATAAAACAAAAGCTGAAAGTAGTCTAGGTAATGAAGTACATACCCTGAAGGCAGAGAAGTTAAAATAGTATTTTCACAGGAACAAGTATTAAGGTGTCACAGATGGTTTTGATCTGGACACCAGATTTTTAAAACTAAAGGAGTCAGATATTGAAAGTCTCATTATCAGAGCACTGAGAACAAGAAAGAAAACAACTTTCTAAACTGTCTTAATTGTTTCAAGAAAGAATTTCTGTTTCTGAGTGGCACCTTCTACAACTAAGAGAACTGAAAAAGGATTTTAAGGGCCCATGACTTGCAACATTCCACTGCAGTTTGCTGCAGTTCTTGTTCTTTCCACCATATTGTGATTATAGACTACCTGCCTCTTGAAATGGCTGACATTACAGAGGGTGTAAAATAAAAACTGGGCTTTTGGGCAACAGTAGGGTGGAAAAGATAAAAATGGCTACTTCTGGCAAATTCCAGCATTTCAGAACTCTTTATAAACAGTCCTCTCGTAGCTCCAGTAATATTCTAAGTGACAGCAAAACAGGTTAAAATTAGAATAATAGTTGATTTCTAGTGAAGGTCAGGCATCATTTGTGGATCTCAGTAATTTTCAGCAAAACAATTCAGTTCTACCTCTGCATACCTTACCAGTGCTGGGTTATCACAGAATCTGAACAGTGCAGAGGGAAATCCAATTCAATTCAAAGACTGAATCCTTTGTAAGCCAGCAGAGGTCACAAAATCTTAAGGCATGTTTGTGGACTTTCTCGAGTTGTCTTCTGTTGCTTACCAAGTATGCCCTGCTACAAATGTACTGCTGACACTGCTGGAAACATAGCAAGGCATCACTTTCACAAACTGCAGACGTGCAGACCTTGCTAAAACATTACCCGAATGCTGGAGTGGATCAGCCACTGCTGCTCACGAGATCATCAACAGTGAGGATAACAAGTGTTTAAATGTTTAAAATCAAATCAGTGATTTATACATAACCACATAGTACGCTTTGTGAAACAAACAGACTTTACATAATGTCCCAAAATACTTTAGCATTAGATAACAGGGCGAGGAAGGGAGAGATTGGGTTGCATCAGCAATGGAAAAAATACCTTAAGAGAGTTTAGATGTGTAAGTGAAGCATAAAGCAAGGAATGGGGCAAACAAGAAAGGCTGCACTGGATGAGAGACACACCTTGAAAGATGATTTATCTACTATTGATAGCAAGACTATAAGGCAAAGGGAAACTAAAGCTACACGTAACAGTAAAAGAAGGGGAAAGCTTGTGATGTATCCATAATATAGCTCCCACAAATGACAGCCTCACTCCTAATGTGAGAAAAATTCCATGGAGCACTTGATAAAATGGAGCACTATGTCTGTGTATGGTTACATAGCAGAAAAGGGCCCACTGGAAGGAAAAACACAGCAGCAATTGCCAATCAGAAACCCCATTTTGGCTCTGGAAGGCACAGAACTGCCATGTGGAGCCAGGACTGGAAGAATCTCTCTAGAGTTAACCCAGGTAAAGTCTCAACCTTTCCTCACCCCACACTGTCAGGAAACAGCTCTGATCACATCCTGTGCAGGACAGTAGAGCAGTGTCACCAACAGACAGGAACTCAAGTGAACCCATGGCAGTTCAAGTCTTGCAGCTCTGAGGGAAACTCTGGCATGTAAAGACCAGGAGGAGGGGGAGGTTATCCAATTGATTTTTACAACTTCACTTGAATTATTTTGCAGCTGTAAAATAGTCACTCTGGCATGAAATATGTGGTACCACCCTGACAAATGAGTTCTAAATAATTGAGCTGCAAATCTGTCAGCAGCAGGTTTCAACAGATCACACTATAATTGCAGCTATTAACGACACATTTTTTAATACAGCACAAGTCAGGGTATAAAAGTATGAGAATTCATCTGAATGCTAGAAATATATTTTCAGCCAGGAGCTCTTCACCGCCATACAGTTCAGCCAACCCCAGATAAAGGAGATACACATTTGCCATCACAGGACCAACCTTGGTGGTTACTAAGGACATGCAGTTTTTATCACCTTCCTGGAATTCAGCTCCATGTGTTTGGTTTCTTCAGCAATTGCACTTACTCATCTTTGCATCACAAACCTACTTGTTACTATAATGATACGAGCAATTGCTGGCGCTCTCAAATCCTATTTTCACAGCAGAGGACAATTTTCTCTCTCTCACCTCAGGTTCTTTTGGTTGACTGCGCTGGAATTATCCTCTCAAAACGTTAAAACAGTTATTTTCATCACAAAACTATAAAACTTACAATCACATTTAAACTCCTTGCACCTATTTAGATTTTAAAAAAGGAAAAAAAAAAAGCAGAATTTTCTGCCCTTACTTCCTCTTATTCCTATTGATCNTTATTTCTTACACCAGCCAAAAAGACAAGCTTGCAACCTAATACCTTAAGTTTATCACAGTGGGCTACAAATACCATCTCAACTTGGTTAAAAAAATCTGATGATAGAGCTAACTGCTAAACTCTGAACTCAAATGCTAAGCATTTGTGGACCAAACAGATTTGTCAAATGAAGGAATAAAGATAAGATATAATATCTTTATAAGATAAAGAATAAGTTTGCTAACAAGATAAGATTAACCTGCAGCAAAATGCAGTGCAAAAGTTGTAAAAAAAAGGGTCACTTACTCTGAAGATCAAAGTCACCATCTTCAGAAAGCTGATCATTTCCTGCCTTCAGAGGAAGGGCATGGGGAATATTACATAAGGAATGTCATTAACATTTGCACTGAAAAAAACTTTAAAAGACAAAAAGCCATTGCAAATATAAGTGTGATTTTATCAAGAAACAGATTTTTTTTCAAGCTGTTGAGAGAATTTAACATTTTGACAGACTTGTTTCTAATTCTGGAGAGATATGAAGTATGTTTGTGAATTAAGTTAAGCGTAAACTGCTGTCTTTTTTTTTTTTAATGAAATTCTAACGTATCTTCAGGAAGACAGGAAGGATGTGAAGCCATAAAAAAAAGCCAAATTGGACACTTTGGAAGTGGGGTTTGGTGGGAAAGGAGCTGTTTTGTTTTGTGTATTGGTGGTTGTGGTTGTTTCAGGCTTGGGTTGTTTGCTTTTCTTAACCAGCAGCAGCAGTAGTGTAGCTCTTGGACACTCTTCATAGTGTGAGCTTGGGAAGGAAAAGGGTCATAAATGAAGACACTGTATCTTTGAAAGCTTCCTCAGCCCTTGATGCTATTTTCTTCAATATGGTAGACACAGAAATTGTCTCAGTGAACACACATGTTCAGCATATAATGTACTGCTAATAAAACATAATTCACCACAATATGAAGTGACTAGGCTATTTAGTAGAGAGGTTTTTATGACTTGATCCTTGAAACAGTTATATATATATATCTCTCTTCCATTTTCCCTCCTTCATTTTTAGAACAAAGACTGATATTTTAAAAACCTGTGTGTACACCTGTGTTTAAAAAATTACCTAGAAATTCACACTTCACACAGGAAGATAAAACCTCTTCATCTTTTACAGGCACATTTTGGAGGGGAAAATTAATTAAAATTGCTTAATTGAATGAGATCTAAAGA
>VZUA01087076.1:0-14031 GCA_013401035.1 Horornis vulcanius
TCAGCTGCATGGTTGACTACTGGCTCTGCAAGCAGAAACCACACCCCAGTCTCCACCCTTCCCACGCAGGCAGCCAGCCCAGGTCATGGGACCACAAGTAGAGACTTCCACCCAAACCACTTTGTCACAAGGTGCTTGCTCTTATTTGGTTCTTCACCCTACTGGAGAAAGTGAGGGATGTGTCCCTTTTTCTCAGAGCCAATGGGATTCAGAGGATATAGGGGTTCATCAGGGTTAGAGCTCCCTTTGGGAAAGGTCCTTCTCAGGTACACCTGGATTAACTCTGAACTAAGTCTCTCATTGGCTTGGTTGTATTGGCTGGTCCAGGAGCCTCAGGGATGGGAGCACAGGCAGGGGAAAGTGGCAGCTGCAAGAAGGCAGAACTGCCACAGGGATCTTACAGTTGTTGTTCTTCTTTTACCAGATTTGCCCTATGGCAGCTACACTGCCTTTCTTGTATGTATGGATCTCCCAGGCAGAGCTGATCTGAAGGGACACAGTGACACACAGCTTTCTGAGGGGCCTGTGTCTGGGCAAAACACTGCCAGTTCCAGCACACATTCATTTGGAGGTGTCCAGCAAGGTTTTTAAAGTAAGCAGCTTTTTAAACAATGCTCCCCTTTCACTACTCTCTCAATTACAGGCGTTCGGACCCAACTTCCCACCAGCTGCCAGGTCCAGAGAATGCAGAAATTCAGGACTCAGGGCAAGAGCTTTCCTGTCTGGTGAGCTCTGTGTGGCTGTGGGAGCCTGGGTGCTGTGGAGAGGCTTGGATCTGGCACCTCTTCTCATCCAATGGCCTCTGCAAGTGAGGAATTTAAATATGAGCTGTCCTGGAGTGCAGTGACTTATTTTGCCTCCAGCTGGGGATGAAGACAGCTTTACCTGACAATGAGCAGCTGGTTCCCTGACTCAGCATCCAGGCAGGAGCCTTCTGCCTGAAATAATTCTTCCACATACACATCTGCACATATGCACATGTGCACATAAGCACACACATGTACAAATCCTCAGGACCAGGTGTCAGCCTTCCAGACCAGTGTGGGATGCCAGGTATGGGTGCAAACAGGTAGTGCTGCTGTCTGAGAGCAGCCCTGGGAATGAAAGATTGATAGCTTGGAGAACACATCTCTGACTCACATCCTCTCTCTGTGGTTTTTTGGTGGTTTGTTTTTTTTTNTTTTTGTTTGTTTTTTGTTTTTTGTTTTTTTGGTTTGGTTTGGTTTGGTTTGGTTTTGGTTTTTTGTTGTTGTTGTTTTGTTTTGTTTTGTTTTTGCTATAGTGGGTCTGTAAGAAGGAAATGGGAAACCTGTGTGCAGGGTAGATGTGCCTCATATTTTGTGGATACACCTTAGGGACCTTTGGGAGGGAGGGAGAGAGGCCACAGGACAGAACAGGAGGGAAGGCTCAAAAGGCAGCACAGATGGGACCAGCAGGTCTGCAGCAGCATCTCTGCTCTAAACCTTCCAATGCCCTATTATTACCAATACCCTAGTGTATTAATAAGTTTGCTCCTGCAGGGGGCAAGTGACATTTTATTAAAGGTGGGGTGGAAGAGCTGCCCCAATGCTGAAGAATCCTAAACTTGATGTTTTACCTGGATATCAGTTTGGTGATCCTATAAAAATCTTCCTTAGTCTACTCAGAAATGCACTCTGGCACAGAAAATTCAGGCTAGCTGGAGAAGCATAATTCATACAGGAATCTGCAGTTTAGCCTAGAGGCTCAGTCACAAAAGAGTTGTTTTAACTCTGGTGGGTTTTATTTTAGTTGTGTGTCATTTTATGAAGAAGTTGCTGTGGAAATCTTTACTTCAGTTTCTAAGGATTGTGATACCATGAAAAAAAATATTTGTAATACTTTTTCTCTTCCTTGCTTCTTCTCCTCTCACACTGGAATCAGAACTTCATCTTCAATATGTAAAACTGACGTATGAGAGTTTGCCTCACTGTGATTGCTAAGGGCAAGTAGGTGACAGCATGCATCCAGATTCCCTGCTTGCTTATTTGCTGTCTCAGACTATTCTTAGAAGTAGAGCCCTGTTTTTACACTTTCTAGAATGATTTCATATTAAGAGCCTCTCCTTTGAGATTTTTTCTTAGAATTTTCTGCAGCTTCTCATCACTTTTTTTGATTCATTGATAACACCCTACTGAATGACCTAAACTTCTCATGTTGAATACAGAACTTGGTTTGAAGGGGTACTTATGCCTTCTGGTAATCTCAGACAAATGCATTATCTTCCAAAAAGCTGTTACTAAGTAAGCTTGAAAGAAATCTAGGAAGGAGGGAACAACCCTGAAAAAACAAGCTAGTTGATATGAAGAAAAAATTCTATTTCTACATCCCTTTATTTCCTCCCCATGTGTAAGCTTTTTTGCTGCTATTTCCAGCTAATTTTATTTTTCTAAATAATGTTGCTGAGTATTTGCCTCCACCCATCCAGCAGCTCTCATCTGGTTTTCCATAAATGCACTCACATGTACAATTTCATCCCTGTCAGAATCTCAGTGGCTATGGCTGAGCGTAACAATCTCCTTTTCCACTTCTACTGATCACCTAACCTTTCTCCTTGTCATTGGACAATGGTGTGTTGACAATCCAAGTTAATATCTTACCTTCCTTAACTTATCTGTCTTATCTTGTATCTAAGAACTACCAAATGCCAGAGGGAACATCTGTCACCAGATTAGTAAGGATGGGATAATAGGAGCCATAATTACAGCTCTAATTGTGCATATATCTAATAAAAGTAAGTCAGATGTGGTAAAAGCAGATCACCAAGGAATTCAGACTGGCCTTGTGGCTTGTTTTCCTTCTGGGAAGTCACATACTGTCCAAATAGAAAGAATGAAGAGGAGTCACAATTAAGGTACAGAATTTTTGCCCAGTAATTAACTGATATGTCTTGAAAATGGTTTTACAACAGGCCACATGACTTGGGGCTCCAGGAACAAAATACAGGTAAAACTAGAACTGGGTTATGGAGATAGGGGTAAGTTGAGTCTCAGATAATATATATTCAGAGGTCAAGGACATCTTGCCTAGAGTTTCTGGAGAGACAAATACTGAGAACAGAGTGAGCAGAATTGCACTGAAAATTCAGAATCAGGCATGCATATAGATGTATAGAAATGCTATCTGTTTATAATCTAGGAAATAATAAATCAGTTTCAGGAAATTTTAGCTGGAATACACAGTAATAGATTAATCACAGATATAGACATTATCTATCCAGTTTTCTGTGAGGCTTTTGACGTGGTCCCACATGGCATCCTTATCTCCAAATTGGAGAGACATGGGTTTGAAGGGTGAACTATTTGGTGGATAAGGAATTGGGAGGGTGGACTCAGGCAGAGAGTTGTGGTCAGTGACTCCAAGTCCAGGTGGTGGGCAGTGAAAAGTGGTGATCCTCAGGGTGCTGGACCTGGTACTGTGCAGCATCTTTATCAGAGAGACAGACAGGGGAACCAGTGCACCCTCAGCAAGTTTGCAGCTGACATGAAGCTGAGCAGTGCAGTTGACACTATAGGACAGCATGCCATCCAGAGGGACCTGGACAAACCTGTGCAGTGGGCCCAGGGGAACCTCAGGAAATTCAACAAGTCCAAGTACGAGGTGCTGCACCCAGACTAAGGCAATCCCAGAAAAGAGCACTGGGAGATCTCACTGAGAGAAGGACTTGCAGGTATTGGTGGATGAAAATATGGACATGCCCCAGCCATGGGCACTCCCAGCCCAGAGAGCCAAACGTGTCCTGGGCTGCACCCAGAGCAGTGTGGGCAGCAGGGCCAGGGAGGGGATTCTGCCCCTCTGCTCTGCTCTGCTGAGAGCCCACCTGCAGGGCTGCATCCAGCTCTGGGCTCCCAGCACAGGGAGGACAGGGACCTGCTGGAGTCAGTCCAGAGGAGGCCACAAAGATGATCAGAGGAATGGGGCAGCTCTCCTAAGAGAGACAGAGAGAGAGAAGCTCTCCTAAGAGAGCTTCTCCTAAGAGAGACTGAGAGAGCTGGGGCTGTTCAGCTTGTATCAGAGAAGGCTCTGACTGGATTGTATAGAAATATTCCAGTATTTGAAGAGGGCTTACAGAAGAGGCAGAGACTGATTTTTGCATGGGAAAAGAGTGATAGGACAATGGGGAATAATTTAACAGAGGAGAGATTTAGACTGGATGTTAGGAGGAAGTGGAGTGTGGTGAGGCACTGGAACATGTTGCCCAGAAAAGCTGTGAATGCCCCATTCCTAGAAGTGTTCAAGGCCAGGTTGAATGGAGTTCTTGCCAACCAGGTCTACTTGGCAGGAGAGGTTGGAACTAGACAATTTTTAAGGTTCCTGCCAATCCAAACTATTCTATGATGGTTTTATGAAAATCTAACATAATGAAAACCATTTTTAGAATGTTCTGTTGGATGCAGAGAAGATTTTACCTTTACCCTCTGCTTTTGGACAGTAGCCAAATAATAGAAGAAAATGGATAATTATTTTGGGGCCTAGATGTGATTTAAGAGGGAAGATTAAGCTTTAGATATGAGTGATTTACTATAGAGATAACAAAAGGGAATACTTTGCATATGTAAAAGTTTTAATGCTCATTTTTTAATTGAGTTATAAGCATCACATGAAAATTTACCATGCATTATCAGGATGAAATTAAGGTACCAAGTGTTTAGCCTGAGTGATAGTAAAATTTTTGTGATGTGAATTGCACAGTGCCACATGATAAGCTTGTTCCCAGGATTTGCTCTGGGATGCAGGCTGGCATGCCAGCTGTGCTGAAAGGTAATGCTATGGGAGAATGTGAGGCCACTGGATAGCTGAGAGTGGAAGAAACTCTACAGGTCATCTGGCTCAGCCTCTTGCTTCAAGGAGGTCTTATTTCAAAGCCAGCTTTGCTAGGAATTTGTTCAGTCACATCTTGGCATTCTCCAGGGTTGGAGATTGCACAAAATATCTGGGCAACCCAGCCTGTCCTTAAACTACTCATATGGCAATACTTTTTTACCCTACAGGCAACTGGAATTTTCCTTGCTATGCCTTGTGACTCTTGCCTCTTGTCCATTGGCTTAAATTGATACATTTATTTTTTCTCTAACTATCCACAAGATCCACGTTTTAAGATTCCTGTGCTCTCAGAGATAAAGCACATTTCTATACCAGATACCAGAAGTTTCACACAGAAACATTTGTGGAAAATAATTTGCTAGAAAGCTGAATGCACAGAGGGTGAGCAACTGAAAGCGGTATGATTATGAGATGCTTTCTTCCAGTTCTCAAAATAAATTCAGAACATGTCCTTGTTTGGGATGTGGGTTTGGAGGTCATAAGTAGCAACTCTTTAAAATCAAAAATCACATCAAGAACACTTCACAGCTCTGCAACAGACATCAGAGAGCTTGTGGGAAATCAGCCACCTGAGCTCCTTATCCTTGCATATCCTTATCATATTCAGTGAAATATGATAGTGCTGCAGTAAATGAGGTAAGGAGCTTCAGCAGGGAGGGCTTGCAGATCCATGAAGGTGGAGTGGTTGAACTGCCCAGACAGCTGGGGTTGTGAAAGGATGGGGTTCATTCCTTGTTGAAAATATGGAACATCTTCAGAAGTTTTGTTGAGACAACCTCAGGTTATGCATGTTGGTGTACTCTCTGTGGTAATTTTTCTCTTGCTATTGTCTCTCCCAGGGACCATTTTAGCTGGAATTGCACTTACTTGTGTGTGCAAGGGGTGTCTGTTTTTGGAATCCACAAGCTCTCTTCTACACATCAGCCTTCAAATGGTAGCTCTGTAGGAGGGAAGTCAGAAACATTGCTAGAAGTAGGAGACTGTTTCTAAAAGTGCACTAAGATCTTCACCTACTTCAGCATTGCTGCAGATTTAGATATGTAAAGATGATTCAATTTGGCCAAAACTTCTTTATTCTGAAACCCTGCCCTAAAAAAACAGATTTTTGTCATAACACTTGTCAGATTTGTTATGGCATGCATCTCTCTCTCTCTCTCTCTCTACATATATATATATATACACATATATATAGTTACAGAGTTATGTAGGATCTGCCATGCATATTTTTTGAAGCATACAAATAATACTTTGCATATACAACCTGAAAGGTAAATCCTTCTATCAGATATAAGTCCAGAACATTTCCACTGCATAATTTGATATTTTTATGACTTTCTTCTCTACTCTAGTTTGAAAGATGAAGGCACACATTCTAAAGATATTGCAAGATATGAAGCTGGAAATTTTGAGTGTTGCCTTCTGCACGTGTATTTAAAATTAAAAACAATTTGACAAGAAATATGACTAATTTCTCTATTGCTTCCACTTCCCTTTTTAGGATTCACCTTTGGAATTTATCTGAAACTTGTTTTTTAAACAATATGGCTGGAACTGAACTTTTGGAACATCAAGATATTCATCCGTTAGGTAGAAATTATTTTAAAGTAATTTTTATGTGGATTCATTAAATTAATCTCTGTTAACAACACTAAATTGTTATGTGATTGTAAAAAGAGAACACTAATATTTTTCTGGTTATAGGGAAAATGGGAGGTCACTTTTGCATCTTTCATGGTTTCATTTTTGTTTAAGCAAAACCTCCTTTAATACAGGCAACTTAAAATTTAGGATGTCTATGAAGTTTCAGAACGTGAAGGCTTTTCATAACAATTTGCTAGGCATAAATTACTGCTGTTTAGATGCCAGTGGCATGGAAATACTTTCCTTCTGTCTTAACTTGCCATTGTTTACTTAGCAAAAGTGTTGCTGCTAAAACCTTTCCATCACATGCATGGATGGAATGGGATCCTAGGGTCTTACAACAGACCTTTCAAATCAAATCCCATCTTTGTTTCTTTCTGTTCTTTGCATCATAATTTCTATGCAGCATTGAGTGGTAATCACTTTCCAAGTTTACAGAGGAGTGTTGTGTTTTGATTTTCATTGAGGCATGGACGAGGATTAACTATCTCTCTTTTGATGTCAAAAGACTGCCAAAACATTATGCCAGGCAGGAATAAAAGTCACAGTTTTGGCAGGTACTAGATAAACATCCATAAACCATAAATAATGACACGTTATTGGCATTGTGCATGTTGTACTGCCTACATGTCTCTAATTAGGAAATAAAGTCTGATGACTATTTGAGACAAGTTATTGTTGTAAAGCAGAAAATGAGGCTGACTGTGGAGCTAGGATAAAAGCCTATAGGAATAAAAACTGTAGAAAACAGGGTAGTGCAGCAGCCTCTGGAGAAGGATACTGAAGACAGTCTAAAGAAAGGAGCTGCAGCCTGTGGGGAGCTGCTATGCAGTCAGAGGACAACTTCTGTGAATGAGAGCAATTGCAGGAATTGCAGGAATTGCAGTGTGGGGGCAGGTGGGTTGGTTTGTGCTATAACTCTGCAATTCTGTTTAACTCCATGTTATTTCTCTTCTGAAGAAGAAAACTCTATTGTTTTGGGTGATTCTTCAGTGGTGTTTCCCTATGACTTCTGCTGTTCCATTGATGAGTAAACAAGGAATTTTATTTTCATTACAGCTCTAAGAAAAATGCAATCTCTATATCTTAGAAAGGTGTGGAAAGCATAAATTTTCATCTTAAAGGACAAGATGGAACAATCTGAATAATGAACAAAGGAGGTGTTTCTTGTCCTTCTGCTTGCAAGGGAGCTTTGAGTTTGTAAGCCATGGTAAATCAATATAAGCAGGTACAGGAATCAAAAGCTCATTGCTGACTGTTGCTCAAGAACAGAGGCTCTTTGTGTCCCCCTCTAAAAGCTGATTTTTCAGCTATATGTAAACACACAAACAAATATCCTTGATCTTCAGGGATGGCCCAGATGAAGTGAACGGTGCAATGACATCCAGTCAGCTCTAGGTCATGACAGAAGTTCTTGCTGAGGAGGTTGCATGGAATGAAATTACATTAAATGGCAAAGAAATTAAGTGTTAAGGGGCAAAGCCCAGATTCAAATCTGACTGCAAGACAAATCCATTCAAATCCAGCCAAGTTGCAAAAACATCTGCCAAAGGTTAGCTGTTGGATATGGTTTTACAGTAATTAAAATGATTGTTTTATTTGCTATCCTGCTAAAATTGATGTAAGGGTGATTCCCAGTTCAGTTGCACTCTTCTGGCAGGCAAGTACAATTCCCAGAATATATCCCACAAAAGGCCATCAGCTGCTTGCCCAGGGTGCTTACAACACAGCGTGCCTCATCCTCTCCTGGTTGTTGCTTTCTCAGATCTCACAGACCCTGCTGCCACACGTGGGGAAAGGCTGCCCTGAGTTCCCCAACTCTGGGAGGTGTCACTGCCTGGCCATGGCAGGGCTTGGCTGCCTGGCAGCAGTGTGCCAGGTGTGTCCCAGTCACTGCACACCCCCTCAGCTGGATCCCCCAGCAGCCAGGGAAGCAGCACAGCCAGATCCAATGGACAAGGATGAGCCCTGAAAATGTGGGCAGCATTCAAGGAGTGCCCACTTCATCTCTCAGCAGAGCATCAGCTGTGCTCAGGCACGTAGTTTCTCCTGGTCTGGGATCACACTGTATAATGCAGGGAAAAGGATCTGTGGGGGTCAGTCAGGGCTTATTTTGGGATAGGTTCATCAATAGCTCAGAGGGCAAAAGAGAAGAAGAAGGAACTTAGCAAAAGATCTGGAGTGGCCATGAAGATTAGTGTCAGTTCTTACTGTCCTTCCAGAAAAGTCTTCCTCCATTTCCTGCTTTACAGATCTTGTAGCAGGGCTGTGCATAGACCTCCCTGATACCATGCCCTGGAGGTACCTCCACAACAGGTGTGAAACCCCTAAACTCTCCCACATTTTGACTACAAGTCAATGCAAAAGTCTCCTTACATAGCAACATCACTGGGGTGGAGGGACCTTGCTTTGGGCAAATTTCACAGAGTGTTATGAGTCGAAGGCATTTTGTCACCAGCAGTCCTCCTGGATCAACAGGGTGTTCATGGAATTTTTTTCTTCCTTAGTGAGCTCACTTGTTCCCTTTTCCTGGTGTCCTTGAAAGCCCCTAAAGAGAAGGCAGAATGTACTGGCAATATGTTTCTCTTTGTCTGTGCTTGCCATGGGTTCTTTGCTTGCTCTATTCATCTCTGCATGTTTTAACACCTCTTTTTTTACCCTTGCTTTTGGAAAGCTATCAGGACTTTCTTGTGTCATCTTGAGTTCTCTTTTTAGCCAGGCAGCATGTGTAGTCTTGACTTTGCTTTCTTGTAAATATTTTCTGCTTTCTCTCCTTGGAATTTTTCCCCTTTTTCTATTCCCCTTGGTATTGGTAGTTTTTATTTGGCTGGTTGGGTGTTTGGTGGTTTGGTTTTTTTTTTTTGGTTTGGGGTTTTTTAAAGGGGGGTGGCTGGTTGTTTGGGTTTTTTGGGGATTTTTGTTAACCTTTTGGTTTTGTTTGGGGTTTGTTTGACTCCTGATACAGACAATTTACAAAAACATTAAAGAGTACTAGCCCTTAAACTGAGCCCTGGGATACCCAGTGGTGACTAGCTACCAGTCTGATGTGACCTTATTTACTATATCTCTTTGAGTCAAGTAACTGGTCACACAAAATATCACAGACTCGTCTAGCTGTCCACTGAGATACTGTGAGAAACAGTATCAAAATGATTGCTAGAATCCGAAACTACCACATCTTCTTATTCCCATTGGCCAGACAGATGGGTGATCTTCTCATAAAAGGGAATTAAGCTGGATAAGCAGCACTTCCCTCTCATGAACCCATGCTGGCTCTGACAAAAAAGACTGTTCTGTGCCTAAAATGTCTTTTTAATAGCTTTCAGAATAGGAGGTCCATGTCCTTCCTGTGCTGGGAGCCCAGAGCTGGATGCAGCCCTGCAGGTGGGCTCTCAGCAGAGCAGAGCAGAGGGGCAGAATCCCCTCCCTGGCCCTGCTGCCCACACTGCTCTGGGTGCAGCCCAGGACACGTTTGGCTCTCTGGGCTGGGAGTGCCCATGGCTGGGTCCTGTTATGCTTCTTGTCAAGCAGCACCACAAGTCCTTCTCCAGGGACTGTGCTCTGCTCTCAATCCATTCTCCACCCAGTTTGTGTTTGTGCTTGGGGTTGCCTTGCCCCAGGAGCAGTACCTGGCACCTGGTTTTATTGAGCTTTACTCTGCCCACCTCTCAAGCCTGTCCACATCCCTGTGGGTGGCATCCCCTCCCCCTACAGCAGACAGTCAGGGGTCCTTGGCAAACTTGCTGAGCCTGCACTCAATCCCACTGTTCAACTTTGCTGACAAAGGTGTTAAAAAAGCAACAGTCCCAACACCGACCCATGAGAAACTATCAACTACATAATTAAAGGTACACCCAGACCAGATTCAATAACTGGAAAGATAATTGTCATGAATATTACTAAAATTAAGAGAAGTTTAATGTTATAATGCAGCACAAATCACTTTTTCCTATATTTAATACCATATTTCTCTTACCAAAACAAGCTTTGTTGTATTTTTACTCTCTCTTCTTGAAAAGAAAGCATACATGGAAAGCTTTCCTTTTTTAACTGTATGACTAATCTAAACATATAATATAAATATATGGTAGTCTAACCAATCGGTGACATGAATTGGTTAGAATGTCAGCAGTAAGGAATGAGAAATATAGTGTAATATATCTTGTTGCATAATGTAACAACTGCAATATACAAACCCTTCCTGTCTCTTCCTTCAGCAAATTTTTAAATACAGTAGGAAGAACAGGGCCTCCTTAAGTAGGTCCATTATACTTTCATTATCTGCATAAAATGATAGTCTGTCCTCATGTTTCCTAACTGAGATACAATCACCTGCAGGATCAGGAAGTTCTTTTTGCCCACTTCATCCAGTAAATTGTATTTTCAGGAAAATGTATTGGACTGAATTTTCCCTCTCTCATCATAAACTCATCTAAAAGTGGAGATAGATTGAAAAAACCTAAAACAACAAACAAAATAGTATTCAAGCCAGATGAATAATTGATTTTCTGATTTGGGGCAATTCTTCTAACGGCTGGGAAAATACCAGCCTGGGTCAACAACAAATAACTTTCTTCAGCATCTTCAAGAAGCTGAACCTTTCCAGAAAGCATTTTTGTTGTAGTTTCAACTCACAAGAGCTAATGTGTTATTGTATCCTACAATATTGTATTTTGTACATGAATGTTTTTCAGAAGTAAACAAAACATTGGACGGAATCTCCCACAGAACATCAGTGAGCAGAGAATTTATTCCCTTCTGCAAATTCAACAAAGTAAAACACCCATTTTTATTTCTCCTTCTGTGCTCGATTCCTTCTTTCCTGGATTCTGATACAAACAAGTTTGCTCCTTTGAAATGAAATTTAGATGTTGGAAATAATGTACTTTTTCCACCACAAAATTTTTGGGCCCGGTGTCTTACCCAGTTCTCTTCAGGCTATTGTTGGAATATTATTGTCAAGTGCTTTTAAAAATCTGTCCAAGCATGTCAGACTCGAAGCTGTTATGGGTAGAGCACATCTGAATAGGCTGTTACTTCTGTGCCTAGTTGGAAGCAGAGGTTTGAAAATTTGGCCAGAGAGATACTCATTACTTGGAAACCAGGAGACAACCAGTAAGTACACAAAACTATAGAGATGAGCTGTCAGGCCATTTGAGACAGATTGCCTACATATGAAGATTTATAGTTTTTCACACATCTCTGATGTTCTTAGCACTATGTAATAAACAGAAAAAGAAGACATCGTCCTGCCCCTGCTTTTCCTGGAAGTCTGTATTTGAAACAGCATGTCATGCTCAGGGATGTCCACCTGACTGCACTGCCCGTCACCTGAGAATGCTAGTAAATTTTTTATTCTGTTCTTGTTTCTAAATTTATTATAGGAACATATCTTCAAAGGGTACACTTTATTTTTGAACTGAACCTCTATTTAAAGCCCTACTTTTCTAAATTTGATCTGCATCCTGGTTGAAACTGCAGTGTACTCAAAAATGGTGAGGCATGGCAGCTATTTGTTGTGAACTTCAGGCTAATGGATGCTGCTGCCACCATGCAATATTTGCTAGTGAATTTTCTTCTGCTGCTTATCTTTCTAATGAGCCATCTGGCAGATTTAGGGTGCTAACCAATGGAGGAGCTGTACTGTGCCATATATTAATGCAAACCTATTGAATCACTCAACAGGTCAGCTTTAGAAAAACAAGGCTTCTGAGGCAAAGTTCCACTAAAAATACAATGTCTGGCTAATTACCTCCCTGCCTAAATGTCAAAAGGGTTGCAGGGGTAATGCCTCATTAGAATAAAATAGAGGGATGAAAACAATAAGGGCTTGTAGCTATTTAAGGGAGTTGGTGTTGCAATATGCCTCGGTCAAAAGAGTTACTGCCTTTCATTTCAAAGGTCCTCAGTGCAAAAACACTCAGGATGAAACTCTCTGTGCAAGGAGTTTAAGTTTCCAAAGGGCAAACAGACTTCCTCTCTGGGAAAGACATTTTGTACAGGCAAACACTCCTCTGAATTGTCTGTGCTGTCCAGTCTTTCCTTGATTTCTCTGGCCCAGGACAGGCAGAAAATGGAGACAAGAGTCTGTGTTTAGCTGCTGGGCTGTGAGCTAACAGGAACCTCAGAGTCCAGGGAAGGAAGTGGAAGTATGCTGTAAGCAGCTGCTCTTGAATAGAGATGACTTCATGGGAGGTGCAGATTTTTCTTCTGAGAGGTGAAATTGTCTTTGTGTTCTTTCACAGAGCTTAAACTGATGTAAATATCCAAGGGGTCACATGGAAATATTTTGAGATATCTGTCTTTACTCCTGTTCCAATTGAGAAGCTAGCACCAAACCCCCTGTGTTTACTGATGGGAAGCAAAAATATGAGAAGACAAATCCTAGATCCTGCCTATGCCCCTCTTGCTCTGATAAACACCACATCCAAATCTAGAAAGGAAGGGTTCAATGCTCATTCAGGATTGTGCTTCATCTCTTTTCCACACCTCTCTTTCAAAAAACCAGGTTGTACAGTGGTGCCAGTGCTTCTTTGCAGTGTTGGGGGTTTGCAACAGGGACAGCATTTCCCCTGCAGAGGCACTGTCATAACCTTTACCTTTGGCTGGGTGAGGGCAGGAAATCCCTTTCCAATTCAGGTGATGGGCCAAGGTCTGACTGCTCATGACTTCAGCCACCCTCATGACTACAGATCATGAAACTGCATTGATGAAACTTCTAGCATCAGCTGCCTCAGCAGACTTTGGTAATTGACCATGAGAATGGGAATGACTCATTCTTTTAATCTGATTCACATTTGCAGCTGTTATCGATTGAATAATATAATTCTTGCCTCCTTATCCTCCTCCTTCTAGCAAAGTGACAAACCAAGACATTTTTATGGTGCTGAAATAGTGTAAATGAGGCCTTTTTGCCTCTTTTCAACTGTTCTCTTTCCCTGCTCTTCTTCCTCTTAGTTTGTTCCTCTGCTCCTAAATCTCTTTACCTGTAGTTCCTGCTTTGTAGCATACTTATATACATACACATGTACTTATACAAGGATTTGAATGGTTTCATGCACTTTGTCCTTGTCCAGCGTTGGTCCATGTCCCTTAACCATCAGGAGATCATCAGAGCTCCATTTTGCTCACAAGTGGCTTGAACATCACAGCACCTTTTTGTCCACTTCTGTTTCAGTGGGTGATGATGGTAAGCATGANATTTCCTACTGCTGAGATGGAAATGAATGTGTTGGCATATTAAAGAACTCTATGTTAAAGGAAACTGGTGGGATGGGTTTTGCCTCCAATATCAAGTGAGGGCTCAGGATGACTTTACTTCTCCTTTGAAAAAAACTCTTTTCCTGTATAGGGGCATTAGTCAAAGCCTCTCTGGATGTGCTTTCAATGCAAGACTCATTTTTAGAACCCTGAGAGTGTTAACACCATTGAGGGGTTGAGCCATTCAGAAGTCCTGTTTCCCAGGAGAGAGTACATGGTGTATAAAATCCTTCTGTACAATAAAACTAGGCAATGGAAATGCCACATTGGGCTTTTTTTTTTTTTTTT
>VZUA01087076.1:20267-33073 GCA_013401035.1 Horornis vulcanius
TATATATGTATATATAATATAGTGTAATATACTGCAAATAGAGGCCTCCTGCTGAACTCAGAGTCATATTTGAAATAACAAACTTCACCCTAGCTCTCTCACGTGTGACTGTTTAAATGAAGGATCAAATTCCTTTGATTCCTACCTTGTTACCAGCAAAGGACTTGAAGGCTGACATACCACCCAAATTCATCAAAATCCATCTAACTGCACATAAGATGCATGATGGTCTGTCTACCCACCTTAGCATGTCCAGCATTATTCTTTAAATAGCGTGCACCAGACACAAAAAGCTTTACTTTGCTTTTTTTGTCAAAGCCTCTCAAAGTAAACACCACTGGTGAAAATACTCTCTGCTGTATTTGTGCTTATAACAACATGCTTTTGCTGAAATTGAGGGAAATCTTGTTTGCTTGCAGAGTATTTTTCCTCCTACCATGATGATAAAATCATAATCCATTGAACATTCATGGCTGTGATCATGTGATGATCACAGAAAAGAAAATCATGGTGTGATTTTTGGGGGTTGTCCTGTTAGGGTTAGGGGCAGAAATTCTGATTTTTTTTTTTCTTCCAACTGGGGATATTCTATGATTCTAAAAATAATTACATTTTGCTATCCTTTTGCTTGCATATTTTTTTTTTTCTCAGCACTGCTACAAAAAGCAAGGTGTTTGTGACAGTTCTAGTTTCCTCTGTTTTCAAGGTAAATGCTGATGTTCCTGGAAGACAGTCTATTTAATTATGTGGATCTGGCCTGCTTCTGAGAAAAGTGGGGAAGGTGTGAGGAAGGAGATTTTTGTGTCTTTAGCACCCTGAGAGGAGCAGATCTCAGAGATCTCTGGTGCATGATGCTGCTTGGCAGCCAGACTGGGCTCTNNNCCAGACTGGGCTCTGCCCCGAGCCGTGCCTGCACTCAGAGCATGCTGCCAGGACATATTGTTCTCATTTAGATATCCACTGGTTCTGCAGGTGGAGAACAAAACAGTAAGAAGTTTGTGGGGGGTTTTTTTCTGCTTTGATTCCAGGTCTCTGGTCACAGCCCAAAGCAGAAGTGTTTTCACTAGATTTTCAGTAGCCTTGTGAATATCTTCAGCAAGGGTTGAATGGACAAGTCTGGCTCTCATTGATGTTTAACTGCTTGTGGCTGCATGGCAGAGATGGTTTTTCAGATGGATAGGAAACCATGTGAGATGGATTGCATCTTCAATGGAGACAACTGAGCACATCTGCTATTTCTATATGGCATTTGCCAGCATTGGTCCATTTTGTAGTCTCTTGTCATTCCAGCAGTCCCTGAATGCAAATATTCCCATGAAGCATCCCTGCCACTGTGGTCCCCTCTAAACAAGTTCAAAACTTTCTCAGTGTTAAGGTACTTACCTAAGCATTGGAGCATTAGGTTTCTTTTGATGAAGTGATTAATTATATCAGAAGCAAGCACAGGAAATTATGGAGAAGATAAGAAAGTGAAGGCATACAGGTTACAGCAGATTCACAATAGAAGTGTGCAACAACAGACATAGATCTTACTAGACGAAGCAAGACTACACAAAGTTATTTCTAGAATAAAAACAAACAGTAAAATGAACAAAAACAAAACCTAAAAAGACCTTGAGACCATGTGAATTATGAACGACCAGATTTTCAAACAAGCTTCTGACTTCTCCTGCCTTTAAATCATTTGCAAACTGCTATCTATAAACAATTCTCTGTAATTGCTGAACATTAATATGTTTTTATTTAATCAAAGTCCAAAATAAACAATCAGCCTAACAACAACCAAATAAACAGTCTCCATAGCAGGCATCCAAGATGGGAAAATTTAGGCTGCAAAAAAAAGGTATCTACTGTAAAATCTATGGCTAAGAGCATCCCCTGTCTGGAGGAGCAAGACTGTCAGCTGTCCACAGATCAAACCTAGGGAAGAATTGCTCATCTTGTCTGCATCTTACACAGTGGTCAAAATACAAAGGCAAATTTTTCTCCAAGGAGATGTTAGCACAATCTGCCTGTGCAGCACTGCTGTGGCACAAAATTTGAACCATGACTGTGAGACCTTTGCAATACTCTGCTCTGCTGAACCTAGGAGCACAAAACAGGAGCATCCCAGAGATATCACAGCAAGATGCAGGCTGAGCTGAAGGGGTTTTAGCTAACTCCTAGGCCATGCTGGGCTTCTAATATAACAAACAATCTAAGTAGGGGTGGGAAATAAAATTGAGATGTGTCTGTGCAAACACACAGTGAATGGTATTATATTTGTGGTTCATTCTACTTATTCAAGACCTAATAAATGAAGAATTAGAAGATTAGCAGGGGGAAAATTAAAGCAAGGTTGATAGGGAAGTCATTCTTGCAAAAGTTAGCACATGTGCACCTGGGCATTTGGCAATGATTTATGGTTTAATTGAGTTCAAATGTGTCAAGTTAATTAAAAAAAGATAGCAGTACCTGATATTTAATAATTAGACATTTGCAGTCAGAGCAGGCTTTAAGGAAAGGACTGAAATCACATGGAGGACCAGCCTTCTTCTTTCCAGAAGAACTAGGACACCTCTGAAATGCTGTGCATTCAAAAAAGGACAAAGTGAAGAAAACATAAAAGTTCCCTTTTGGCACAGGTCAAATGGACAGTGGAGACTGAGGTTGTGACAGGGGTGGGTAGATACACATAATGACAGAGGAACTGGCAGAGCTTTTGCCTTGTGAGTGCTATTAAAGACAATTCCTGAAAATTTGAACTCAGGAAGCCAGGTGAGGGTCACAGAAATGTTTATTTGCTCAGAAAGACAGGGCTGGAAAATTATCTCCAAAACTTCTTTATGTGTCTGACGTCTGATATGTTTTTTAGATTCCCGGCAGAATGCTGTAGTGGGCATGTGTGAAGATGAAGATCTGAAAGCTTCAGAAATAAGAACAGAAGAAGGGAGCTGAATGCTGATGATGGTATGTAGGAGTGAGCATCAGCACTTTCACACTGCTTAGATGTTAAAGTGAGTGGAAGGAACATTGTGAATCTATCAAGAGATAAAAGGTAGGAACAGAGAAAAATTAAGAGGGAAGTGAAAGGACTGAATTTTGACAGTACTAGGTCATACCTTCAAAGAATTTTTAATGGTGAAACTTCACTGGTGTCAGCTGAACTCATCTAATTTCTCAAAAACTGAGGATCTTGGATGACCTGAAAGAGGTGCAAGCTAGAAAGTGGGGACTGTGAGGGCAGACAGAACATAGTCTAGTTTGCTGAGTGGAGCAAGATATTCCAGAGATATTCAGAGGTATTAAAGAACCATTTAGATAAAATAGTGCCAGGATTGCCAGACTTGGGTGTGAGAACACAACAGCTCATTTTAACACTGGATGGCCTGATTCATATTCTTTCCAAGCATAGCAAGAACCATTCATGTCAAGGCAGACTAAAGTCAGTTTTCTAAAAAAAATTTTCCTCTCCTGTGGACCTTGCCCTGTGGAAATCTACTCTCTTGCCTGAATTTTTCCCCATAGCAACTGAAGAGTTGGCAATAAAATTCCTTCCTTTCTTTTGGCACTAAAAACTTCTTTCAGACAAAGAAAATATAGATGAAATAGGCTGATACCAACTCAAAACAATTTCTTGTGGCTAGGAAGTCACATCTGAGAATGACTGGAAAAGCAAATGTGAGATGAGATGAGATGAGATGAGATGAGATGAGATGAGATGAGATGATGAGATGAGAACAATAGCAACATTCAGATGGAAGTCCACCAGTTGCATCTCTGATGCAAACAGATTTTGTGAAGGGCTTCTTTGAAAGCCACACAAATACACACACTCACACACAAACACATCATTTGGAGGTAGCATTAACCTTCAAGTGAAATGGATTTTATATAAAATGCAAAGAATTTGGTATCACTTCAGAGAAATCCAGGGGCTTTTTATAAACTAGGTGAAAACTGCTTTTCTCTGAGGTCCCTTTTCCCTGAATGATGGTTCCAATTGAGTTGTGAAGACTAGAGGGGGAACAAAAAAAGCTTAATTTTTTCATAGACAGTCACAAGTTCAGACACATGAAATCAACAATAGATGGTTGGAATGCAAGCATAATTGTGTCCCAATTCTGACAATAAAATATTTGTACAGAGTTGTCAGAGTACAAAATACACACCCTGCAGAAAAAAAATCTTACCAAGAATGGTTAAGGCAAATGTTGAGGATGTAACATGGAACAAAAGGGAAAAAAAAAAAAAGCCAATTTTCTGAATTGGTTTATTCTATTTTAATGCATAGACTTGCAGGGATCCTGACCATTCAGGCCTGGATTTACTGCTTATTTTCTTCGTGAAACAAACAAACAAACAAACAAACAGTCCAACATACAATGAGCTGTAAAGGCTTGAGCCACACATGACAGATCAGGATCAAATATTCCACAAAACTCCACAGTTTTTCAAACACCAGGTTTTGCCCTTTCTGATTCCATACAGAACAGGTCATTTTGTGCTTCAGGTGTGATTTTTTCACCAACAGGGGAATCCTTGGCTGAGTGGTTTTCTGTGATGTCTTCTTCCAATATACCACTAAAATAAATTAATCCAAGCTAGTATGTATCAGATATAAAAGAAGACATAAAATTGTAGCAGATATTTGGAGAGAAAATGTTTATTTCAGACTGAGCTTTATTAGTGCTTACAATTCAAACCTTCATTACCAATACTGGTTTTGTCTAGAAAGTTTCACATCTTTATTCTGATAAGGCCTAAACTGGGAGTAAGTGAGAAAGATAACTATGCATATGAGTAGATGGGACTCCAACGTGTCAAGCAAATGCAATCTCCTCATTGAGCAACTGAGTGAACAGTCAAGCTCTTTAGACAACCTGATGGAAAAATATGGGAATTAAGTAGCAATTTGTGAGTGTTTTGAGGGGGAAGAAGGAAGCCCTGGGCTCCATTCATCTCTTGGCTATCAGGAGTTTTCCAGAAAACTCTTTTGATGGGGCAGAGGCCTTTCCTTTGGGTAGTATGTCCAGTAGCTGGATAATTGATACTGGTGCATGCCACCCCTCTTCTCTGTCTTTCCTCTTGCTCAGATTGCAGGTGCTGCACATCCTGGTGCTCCTGCCTGTGGTTTTGCTGCCAGCCCCTGCTGTGGTGTGGAGCCCAGGTGGCAAAGCCAGCAGCCACATGCCCATCCCATGTGGACCTCTCTCACCAGCACCAGTAAAGACAGTCCATAGCTCCTTCTCACAGCCTTGTCCCCCCCAAGGAGCATTAGGACATCCTTTTGCAGGGCTTTGTCTGTGCTCTGAGAAGCACAACATCCCCTCTTATCCTGGGCAACTTCCTCATCAGCCAGGGTCGCCTACATGGTTTTAAACTGAGAGAGGACAGAAAAGCATTCAAAAAGCCTGGCTAATGCAGGAAAAGACCATTGCTCCCAGATGAGATCCCTGATCTCTCCCAACAGCACTGGAAGTGAGATCAGCAGAACCTTTTCTCCAAGGGTGGCACCCAGGGTTCTTCCCCACCACAGATGCACTTCCAGGTATGTTCAGCATTCATTGCTGTAATGTATCTGGCTTAAGCAGGCAGTGAGGAAAAGGTTTGTGTTGATTCCCTTTCCTGTGCAACATTTGCTTTCCCTACTGGTGATCTCCCCTAGTGCTGGGCCAAATCCCCACCGTGTGCTTCTTGCAACCAGCACAAACCAACCAGTGTGGAAGGAATGATAAATATCAGTAGGGCTTCCAAGCTAACAGCTTATGAACAAAGTAAGAAAAAAAACCCCATGAAAATGAAACCACAAAAAAAGAGAGATTCCCTGCCTTTAGTAGAGCATTACTCAGTCATAAGCTATGTACTTTTGAGCTTCTTTTGCTCCCCTGCCAAGACTCTCAGAGAGGGAAAATCAGGATAGACACAGGAAAGAAGAATAAAGAATAAGATATAGGAAAGGAAAAAAAAATCCATCATGTCCGAGTGTGACTAGAAATCTCCCCACCACTGTTTATCTGACGTTTTCCCAGTGATGGCAACAGAAGCTGAGTGCTTAAACTGTATTTCAAAAAATTGATAACTCCAGAGCATCCCTGTTTTCTGCCCTTGCCTTGTCCTGTTGTGTAACTCTGTGTCAGGCCAGGAGCCAGAGCTGACATCACATTGCAGAGGACTGCCCTGGGTCTTGCATAACCTTAATAGGACAGCCACTTGGAAAGTGTTTATGTGCCATTATGTGCCATTGCTTTTCTAACTACTCTACTGCATTAGGAAAGCAGAGTCATTATAGACCAGGCAGAAATATTAATTGCATTTGCATCATTGATGTTGACCATGAGGTATTTCAGTAGGGCCTGATATTTCAGGTCCTGTTCCCATCCCAGCAGGAGCAAAACTCTAGCTGTGCCAAGTGATTGTAACTGACTGCAGTGCTATTGCATTTTATCCCAGGAGGGTTTTGTAACCCCAAAATGATTTGTGATTGCTCTGTGAGATATCATCAGGAAGATGCCCATCACGCTGCAGATGAGTTCAGGGTCCATTTCCAGCATCATATCTCTTATGTCTCTGAAAAACAGCATTCCTGTCTGCTTGTGGTGAGCTGCTTATTGGGCCCAAAACATACAACATGCTTTTTAGATAGGTGTTAGCAGACCCCGAAAATGGAAGTGTCAGGGAACTAGAGGCAGAGACAAATGCATCCTGCTCTGCTTGGAAAGGATGTCCTTTTCCTCCCTATTCCTGCTGTGACACTTCTCACTGGGCACAGATCCACTCTGCTGCCCTGTAGCAGGCAGGCTGGGCAAACACAGGCCCCAGCACATGCTGCTTTCCTCACCTCACTGATGGGATGACCCCTGAAGCAAACCAGGATTGTTAAACCCTGATGCACATTAGGAGCTGCCAGCCTGTATCTTCCATTAGCACTGCCCTTCCTACCAAATGGAAGGATTAAGGACATGCTCATGGAAATTAAACACCACAGGTGGCTCTGCTAATCCTGCAATAGGGAAGGTGACGTGCACCTCTGCTTTCAGAGTGTCTGCTACCTTCCTGGCTTCTACTTGTTTTGTGGTGATTGGACATGCACCTTCTCATGTGTTTGGGGAAGATGGGATACCACTCAAAAGAAAAAAAAGATAAAAGGGAGTGGAAGGAAAGGTAACAGAGAGAATTTTCCACCAACTGAGATGAGGCTCAAGGCACTGCATCTTTCACTACCATTAAATCTGCTTGTACAGGTACAAATGAACTCACTTTAAATAGTGTCAGGAGAAAAATGACAGCCTGTTTTTCTTCCAATTTAGCAGATTTTCTTCTGATTTAGGAGTGATGGTGATAATTTTAGAGTATTAAACAAGTTGTAAATTTTTCCTATCTCATTCTCTTCCTGTATTGTATCTAAACATTTTTAGAGATGACAGCTACCAGCATTCATAAAGTGAAGATTTGTTTGTTATATTTGTTCCTACCATAATTAACAAGTTCTCAAAAGAAAGATCTCTCCTAAAAACTTTGAGTGAGATGCTTTGATTGTACTTTTAGGCTGAAAGGAATTCTGTTGTGTTGCAGAAACCTTTCACATACTGCAGGCTGTTGCCATTCTGCTTCCATATGGTCCCATGAAGTCTTATTTTTTCAGGAGAGTAAGTTGGGGGGAAAAAGATATTAGGCAATGCATTCTCCATCATGTCCCCCCCCATTTTCTCTTTTCTGGACAGAATGTTTCCTCTTTGGCAGGAGCAAAGAAAATGCTTTTAAAATTAATTACCTTACTCTAAGGAACCAGTTAACAGAAAAACAGTTTGGATCCTGATGATTTTATAACCATTTTGGTCACTATGAAAGGTCATACTACCAAAGAAAGCCAAACAAGCCTGGAATAGCTTTGGCCTAATGAGTTCTTCCTTTAACTGGTTGCCCACAATGGTGTACAGGATTTACAGGGCATTAAGTATCCAAACAAAGTACTCCAGCCTCAGTAATTTTCACATAGCAGCTGATTTTAATTTTTTCTTTGGCATTTATACACACATCCTATTGCGAGCTTGATTCATTTCTTTTTATGCTGGAAAAAAATGTTAAAGCTGGGATGGAAAGTCAAGAAAGTGGGAGTTCATACATTGAGTGCATATGTGGTTTAGTGGTGTGTGCCATGTGTACACATCACTTACTGGGGAAGTTAAATCACTTTTGGATGCAAATTTCAGCAGCCGCTTCCAAAACTCTGTCAACTTTCGAACTTTGAAGTTATGTTCTCCACAACCTGTTATTGAACTATTTCTTGCCAGCCCAAAGCAAACACCATTTTCTGAAGCAGAGGTTTTTCTTTTGCTCTGCAGGCTGCAAAGTGATGCCCTTGCACTTACAGACTGTCTCCCTTAAACTGGAACTGACTGTCTTCTCTCCATTAGGAGCACAGCATCTCTGGTGTGCAGAAGGTTCTTATTTTGTTTTTAAGTTCTCATACTTTCTTCATCATCAATGATAATAATGAATGCAGTGTTCTTCTGTGCACAAACAGGACCTCATTCATTTACATATTTTTGGGGAAGCCTTGGTGTTGTGGACATGCACACAAATCTGTCAGTCTCAGCAAACTACTGTTCCTTTGTGGTGGGTGCCTAATACGGTAGTGACACAGAATTTACATGACAAAGAGATAAAAAAGTATCTTTAGCTCTGACTTCCAGATGACTGAAGAAAAAGTTTCAGTAAAAGGAGTTATGACTCATGCACCAGTTTGCAAAAGTGTCTCCTGTCACTGGGAAGAGCAGCTTTCTGTTTGCTCCTTTCAGGCTGTTTCCTTACAGTAGAGGACAGACTGGGTGGTGGTTTCTCTGTGCTGGGAAGGTGTGACTCCTCACTGAATCTGTGTTTCAGACCTGGGAATGCTGCAGTTGCTCTGGCCACTGGTGGTTCCTTGGTTCCCTCATGCCATCCACACAAGCAACCTTCAGAGAGAGGGTGGTGGTGTCAGCAGGGCCCCAGTGCTGGCACTCTCAGCACATCAGAGGCTTCTTCAGAACTTGCTGAGTTTGGTGACCTCCTCAGCACACAAGAAGTGCTTTTGCAGAGACAGCTTTCACAAACAGCTCAGTTAGTGAGGGGAATAATTCAAAACCTTATCTCCCCTTCCTATCATTGGTGCCTCTCTGGCTGTGTCCAGCCTCCCTTGCCCCATGCCTTCACAGTTCTTGCCAACATTCAGGTTTTTTACTGCATCTCCCCTTGCTCCCATTATAAAAAAATAAAGCTGATGCAAATATTGCCTCTCTGGGGGAACTGGTCTTTGCTGGGCAATCATTGTCACTGTAACCTTCCCAATGGAGTTTAATTATGTGCTTGCAATTAAGCAATTATGTATTACCAGGAACAGAGTAAATCAACCCTTTTATCTCCTCTAACAGGATATTTCCTGTGAGCCTTTCTGCCAAAAGAACACAGGGGAAAGATGGAACAATTCTGCATATTACATAAGTGTATTTATTTCAGGAGCTCTCAGCACAGTGTGTTGGACAAAGCCACCTCTGCTCCAGCTCCAGCTCCAGCTCCAGCTCCAGCTCCAGCTCCAGCTCCATCCCAGCTCCATCCCAGCTCCAGCTCCATCTCCAGCTCCAGCTCCAGCATGGTCCCCCAGCTCCTGCCCCATGACCAGGGCACCAGACCCTGGTAGCACAGCAGCCTGCACTGGGTGACCACAGCTCTCAAGCTCCATGCAGAAGCAGGGAAATAAATTTCAAAGCTGTTACACTCCTGCAGATGAAATTCCTTGGGCTCAGCCGGATGGTCACCCTGTCTGAAAGCACCAGGCTTGCAGAGAGGGGGATCTTGGAGCTGCTGTGATCTTTGCTGTGCAGATAAAAGAGAAAAGAGGCCACCCAGGCTCTCGTCCGCTCTGTGTTCAATTAGCTTGTTCACTGATGGGCTAACACTGCAGAATGGATTTTCCCACTGATTGATCTCTTAATGTAAATGAGTTATGGTTTTAAACTCAAACCATACATACTTCTTTTTTTTTTTTTCCCCCTTGGAGCTGTTCTTCCCTCGTATTCTGTTCAGAGTGTACTTTCCCTCCAGCAAGAATTTGCAACACTACTGCACTTGAGGGCCTACATTTTCCTTATTTTTGTAATCAGCTCTGAGGTGGCCATTTGCCTCAAAATGTCTGCATTTATTTTTTAATTTTTCCTGTCTCTCCTCTTGTGCTCTTTGAAGAGACTCTGAAAAGCTGACCCATGCAGCTCCTTCACCCAGGTTTTCACATGGGAATAAATAATCAATCAATGATATGTGTGACATTGTTCCATGGACAGCTACAAAGTCATCATTAGCCAGTAATGCTTTGAGCAAACTGAGATTCATTCAAGTATTATATATCTTTCAAAAAGAAATCGTCCTTTTTGAATGCAACATATACATCTCTTTTGGAATATTTCTCTTATTCATGGTTCACATGTTGCATATTCACTTTTCAGACTTTGATAAGGAACTTCCATTTCTGTACCTGCAGCAATTACTATTTAGTGTCTAGTAGCTCACTTCTCCAGAGCTAAATTGTGGCTAGAACAGTCTTTTGACTCTATTACAGTAAAAACCCAATAATATGGTGGAAACCAGAATAAGCTTTAACGAAATTATGCCCAAAGCATTACTTTCCAAAGCATCTTGGGTCAGTACTTTAGAATCTGAAATTTTACCCTCAAAGTGTAATTTCTGTGTGCTCAGAAAAATAGAAGCAGATAGAAAAAGTGCTTGGAAGGCATTGCTTCTGAGTAAGATTATAGCTGCCTTATTAAAGAAGATAGAAATTACAAATAAAACTTTTAAAACTTGCAGTTGTCATAAAATTGAAATTTTCCTTAGCCAGGTATGGTATTCCAGAACACTGCTATTTAACATCTTATCATGTTAAAATAGGCACTTCATAATTCATATTTATGAAGACAGCAGCTCATGAATTTTGAGATTATTTCTATTAAAAGCAACATAATAACTCTGTCACTTTTGGTTTCTGTATGAAATGTGGCAAGAAAATCCCTCAGGTAGAACTGAAGATATTATGAATTCTTGCAGTCGAGTATAAGTCCAATTGAATTTGGGTATGTAGGTTTTAAAATAACAATTCAGACTTTTAGATTAAAATTATCCTTCGGTAATTGAGCATCTGCTTATGATAATTTGTATCTTGTTTTTCTTTTTCATGGCCCTGGAAGCCATGATGGGAAATAACCCCAAACCAGTGAAACAGTGGATACTTCTGGAATGATTTGGCATAAATGTGAGGTGCCAGAGGCTGAAGTGGGAACTGATTTGCAATGCAGCTTGTGAGTAATTCTGGATGTTGATGGTCACAGGAGGTGTTGTCTCTCCTGCTCTGAGCTGACTGCAGCCTTTCCCACCATACCTAGGGGTACTGACTCTTCAAGATGAGGTTTAGGACTTTCCAGAGGCTTGGGGAGAAAAGGGTAAGCTATCTCATGCTCATTTTGGTCAGCACTGTTCTGCCTGAAGTGAGGAACACTGCAGATTTAAGGATAGAAAGTTCTTTAGCATGATCCTACAAATTCTTATGATAGAAATGATTGGACTTTTGTTAAAAATATCAGGCAGGCCAGATGGCACTTCCAAAGGCATCTGGGGAGATTTGAGACATGTGCATGATGACCAAAATCAGAAGTGGAGCAGTGGAAGATGCTCTGCCAGTGATGTTCCATGGCCCCACGGAGCAGAAGGACGGTGTGTGTGTCCATGCTAGAAGCCTTGAGAGCTGACATTTCCTGTCCAGAACCTTCCTCCACCTCAAGCCCAGTCCTCCTGGAGCTCAGTGGGAGCAATAAATCTAGTACGAGGGAGTGGGGAGAACAAGGGACCAGAGAGCTAGGAAAGTGGAAATTTCTCTTTTAACCACACAGCAGGACAGTCCTTGTGTCACCTGTCCTTTTGTCCCAGAGCTCACACACCTCCCCCATGTCATCCACCCCCAGACTGCTGCCAGTGTTTCACTTCAGTGCCCCTTCCTTCTCCCTATGGCCATCAGGAACCGAGTCTGTGCTCCTCTGCAGCAACTGGAAGGGGTCCCAGGACCTCACAGACATCCCTGCTCCTCCTCAGTGACACCCAGGGGGGTGAAAAATCATAGCAGTTGAAGAGTCAGCTCCCAAAGTGCTGAGTTGTTTGATTCTCTTTTACAGCAGTGCTCATTCCCATGGCCTCAGTTTGTTCCACAGCCCAGGACAGCAGCAAGCTGTGCTCACTGTGTATGTGGTGGCATGACATCTCACCCTGCCTTCATGCAGACCAAGAAGATTTTCCACAGAATGAGGATGCTTGAAAGCATTGCCACAAGTTGCAGCAGCTGCCTTTGCTCAGCAGCCACGGAGGTGAGGTCGGTTTTGTGCCCCCAAACACAGATTTGACTGAATTCTGTGTTAGATCAAGGAGTGTGAGTGCACGAGCCCCATGATATTGTTACTTTAATCAATAGAGTGTGACCAAAAAATCATGTGAAAGTCATCAATTTCTCCTTATAGAGGCCCTTGTAGACCAGCTACTTTTCATTACCCCAAATTTCAGAGCCTGTCATCATTTATCTCTCTGCCCTTTGGACTGCAGATGAAAAAGTGCACTGTTTACAAACTACTGGACATGCAGTTTCTCATCTAAACACAGAGAACCACAGTAATTTGAGTATCTCAAAGCTGTTCATTTGCCCCTTGGAGGCATTTTTTGCATTTTTTTGATTTCTCTGTTTCCTCCTTCTTACAGTTTGGATTTAAATACTTCCTCTAATACAAAGATTGAAAGAAATTTAGTTCTCTTTA
>VZUA01087077.1:15682-33282 GCA_013401035.1 Horornis vulcanius
CTGCAGGGATCAGTTTGCAGGCTCTGAGTGCAGCTTTTCCCCAGCCAGACTGTGACTGCAGCTTCCAAGCACAGCTCTGACTGCACACCCACACTGACCTCACTGCAGGGATTCTCTCTCCCCAGGATCCTGCTCCAGGATTCTCTCCTTCCTGCTCCTCAAGGTTCCTCCTCCATGCTGATCCCCCCTCAGCAGCTCAGCCCCTCTTTCATCTCACTCCTCCTTATTGGGCACAGCTGTGGCTCATCAGGGGCCAGGCTGTGCTGGGTAATTAACACAGCTGTTACTGAGCAGGGCTGAGGTCACCTGTGTTCCCTTCTACACAGGCCAGGTGCCATTGGCTTTCTTGGCCCCCAGGGCACACTGCTGGCTCACCTTCAGCTGCTGTCACCAGTACTTCCAGGTCCCTTTCTGCCTGGGCACTGTCCAGCCACTCTGTCCCCAGCCTGCAGCTCTGTTACTGTTCCCATTAGTATTCCAAAACCTGAAGAGCTGACCTAAGTTTTGGGAAATTGTGCAACCGTTGTTCATGCAAGGAGTAAGAAAAGATTGTCACCACTTGAAAAAAAAAATCTACTCACATATTTTAGTGCCTTGGTGTGGATCTGAAACTTTAACTGCTCTACAAAGTCTTTTTATGCAAAACCCTCTGTGGGTTGGTCTCAATCATCCATGACCTCAATCACCTTTCTGGGTCTGCTCCCATATTTTCTAATCTAAAGCCGCAGTCCTTGCTGGACTCTAGATGAGGGAACTGGATAGACCCAAACCACAAAGTGTCACTCAGATGCTCACAAACCTCGCAAGGCTGCTGCTCAGCAGTAAGTGCCCAGCTGCACACAGAAGGTTGCAGGGATTACAGCACAGAGTGGTGATCTAATGGGTGGGGGTGTAACACTGGCCTAGAAACAACACTGGACCAGCTCCAGAAGTCACAGCCACAGAGAGTGAGGCCACCCAGGATGACAGTGACAGTTCCACACCATGCATCCTGGTCGTACCCATACAAGCTTCACTGAATTGGCAGACCTGCTTGCCTATCTGAGAGAAGAAAATCTTTGTTGCAGAAGACTTTCTGAGCCCCTCTCTTCTCCCAAGAGAAAGAGCAGACTGAATGGGGATCAGGTAAGAATGCTCATCACAACATCTAGACTAAAGGCAGGTGGTGTCAAATATTTGAGACTGTCAATGAAGCAGATGCTGTCCTGGGGCTGTCACAGTAAGGAAACAGGGACAGGTCTCTGCAGAGGAATGACATCCCAGGTGTCTTTCAGCTCACTGGCCAAGTGGACTTGTTCTGAATTCATGAGGTAACCAGTTACACTGAAACAGAGAAAATCTCAACCACTGTGATCCCAGCCTAACACTCAGTGGAACACTGGCTAGGACATGAGCCAGGCTCATTTCCACAAGTGACTCCTGGGTCAGGATGGTGGCAATCTTACCCTAAGCCATAAAATGCATTAGTGCATAGTCTTCATAAATCCAGGATAAAACGCCATAAAACGCTCAGAAAAAAACCATAAAATGCTCAGAAATGTCCTAAATATCTTGCTTTGAGCTTAGCTAACAGGATCAAAACTGAGGAAGCTTCTGTCAGGAGTAAACCCCAGTAAGTGAACAAGATCCTGCTGCAAATGAGCTGAGTAGTTTTGTACTTGGCTTCATAGTCTGAGGACAAAAATGGTGGGGAGGGTGGGAACCTAACAAAAAATTTCTTGACTACACCAACCAGCTGGCTGGTCCAGAAGTTTCCAAACCCATGAGGAGCTGGCTGGGATCTGCCAGGCCAGCTTTGGCTTTTTCCATGGGCTGGACTGGAGCAGTCTGCAGTGCAGAAGGCTCTGTGGCACAGCCTGCACAGGCTCCACTGCATCTTCCAGCAGTCCTGCAGCACAAAGGCATCCATCACTGCCAAACACAGCATTCCTGGTGGGCAGGGTCCTTCCTACAGTAATGGAAGCCCTGGGAACTGCCATCCAAAGATTAACCATGACCACTGTAAGAGGAATATGTTTGAAAGGTTGATTTATTTGAAGGAACTCGAGCATGGGAATACTGCAGCAGTCAGCACAGGAGAGATGAGGGACTGCTGCCTGTGCTGTGCCACTCCCTGCACCCTGACCAGGAGGAGGAAGAGGAGGAGAAGAGACAACACCTTAAGATGCTCTCCTGTCCCACGCAGGTGCATTCCCCCTGCCAAAAAGCACCCGTGGAGTCACGCTGGGAAGTTCAGTGTAGGCAGAAGTTAATGCCAAGGAAAGGGGTTTATTTCCTGGCAGCTCTAATATACAAGAGACTCACATGAATACTGTTCCTGTCTGGATTATTTGCAGCCCAGAGTAGACTTGGCTGTCTTCCATCTAATACAAAGTTTCTGAATAACTTGTTGTAAGACAAAGTAATTTCATAGCCTGCAGCGCTGCATCAAGCCTTTGCAAATCTGAATCAGCATTTGAGGGAAGCTGTTATCAGAACAGAGGCAGTACATACCTACTTATCAGCAAATGTTTCATGTAAGAACATTTTCTCCTATACCACAGATTTCCAAATAAGTGTCTTTTAAAAATTTATTTATATGAGCAGGAGTTAATTTTTTTATTACCAAAACAGTTTTTGATGCTGATGAAGTCAGAGTAATTCAAAGGTGGTTTCATAAATAATCGCCATCAAGAGTTTGAATAATTTCCCTGAATAAAACCCTCATGCTTCATAAATTCCTGGCATTTAATTACGATGCAAATGGTAGGAAAAGTCCAATGTCCATTGGAAGTGGCACTAAACAATGCAAGTGAATGTCTTGGTCTTTCAAAGAAAAATTAAGAGAGAATGTATTTCAACACAGCAAAAAACCTCTGGAATTTGGAGAAGCGTCACTTAAGGAACACCATCTGGAATGCCTCTGGGGTTGAGCAAAGCCATGGCCCCACCAGAGAGATTTCCAACAAACTTTCCAAGCAGAACATGTGCTAGTGTAAATTATTATAGAAGAATTAAAAATATATCACTTCTACCTGGTAAGAGGTAGGAGGGTAGATTCCCAATGGGAAATTTCTTGCCCAGAAAAAGGAATTTGCTCATGCAAACTATTAGCAAACCAGGAAGGAAAGCACAGCAGCTTTCTCAGCACAGGTTTGCCAAGGAAACTAAAATAAAGAATTTCCATTGGAGAGAATATCCACCTTTGTAACGTGTCACTTGTGGCAATCTGAGAAATAAAAAAGACCAAACTTCCATGTGCAGTACAATTAGAAAAAAGGGCAGTAAAGGTAAAAGTAAGGGGTCATTTATTAATGCAATTGTCTAAAAAGAGATTTCCAGATACAAAATGCTAGGTTGCACATTTTGAAATGTTCACTTTTCTGAGGTAATTTTCACTCTGAACACAACCTCTAGTGATACAAGAAAAAGACAGGAATGTGGGTATTGATCTGTTTTCTGGGGAGTGTTTATCAGAAGCCTCCAAGGAAAGGAAGTTTCTCCTCACTTCTGCTGCAGAACTTCTCCACCAAGTTTTATATCTGCAGAGATTGTGCAATTGGCATGAAAAAAGTTACCTGAGAATGTCTTTGAAACAGAAGAAACCAAACTGTTGTGCTCTGAATTCACCTTAATTTCATAACTGGATAAGCAATAACTATCTGCCCATAAATAATGAAAGGTAACAACAGTGTTAGTGCTACTGGGAATAAACTTTTGGGAGAATTCACACAGGGAGCAGTGAAAACCTGTTTAAAGGTTTGCACAAAAATCAAAAGAAAATATTGTTACTGCTAAGCCTCCATTCTGCCTAGGCTTTTAAGGAAGAGGCTTTTAACTCTTTCCTTAGTCAAGTGTTAGCATTTAAAACAACTGAAGAAAATATATTAAAATAAGATTGCCAAATCTGATATGTTTTACCCTCTGTGCCTACCAACAAATGAAAAATGTAACAACATTTACATATAAACTTAGTCTAAACTAAACTTTCAGTATCAAGACACATTAAGGAATCAAAGGATGGTGGGATATTTTTTTAGCTAAATACCTGGCAACCTTCTGGCAGTGATTTTCTGTCACTAGTGATGTGATGCTATCCACTGAGATCCCACTGAAACTCCTTAGAACACACTGCTGAGGAACCAGTGCCCCAGCCCTGAAGAGCACCACGTTGATTCCGGTGGACAAGGGTATGTTAAATAAAGGGGAGATTGTCTGTATCATAAGGAATGGAGGCCTTCAATCTTGACATGCTGATACAGAAAACAAACTACCTATCCAATGTGGTGTTAAATATAAAGGATATTCGGAGTGTAGACAATTACTAGGTTTAGAATTCCTGAACATCCTGTACTTTTAAGAGCCTTCCAACCACCCAAGTTAATCAAATTACTGACTCCATTGACATAAATCATGCTGACCAGAAACAGCATTTCTTAAAAAGCCAAAAAGATGAGAAATTACAAAAGATAAAGACTTTCTCTTGCTGTGACCAGCTAAAATTAGCAGCAGTGCAAAATGATATCTATAAATTAAAGCAACTTTACCTTAGTGACAGAACAGTAAGATAAAGGATCTGCCAAAGAGTGACCCAAGTGTGCAAATTCTTGTTCACACTTAAATTCCTGTCTGCAGATGCATAACTAGTTTTGAGGGGAGGTTGAACACAGATAAATGCTTTCCATGCTGGGCCATGTATTGTTGATTTCTAGGAAATAAAGAGAGACATCCTAAAGAACTGATTTCCTTTGCGTTCATATTTACAACATTAGAATTTTAAGTAGGCTCTTGTTTATCGGGTTGTCTTACAGCAATGTTGCTAATTTACTTGCTGTACTACCTAGGTAATAGTGTCACTGAAGATCTTTCAAACATATTACATGGAGGTACCATTTATTTTTTTTTCCTGGACAGGATTTTTTGAATTTCCCTTCACCCTGAGAGTTGAGGTGCTGAATGAGGCAGAGACTCTGCAGCCTCTCACCCCACTCAAGGGCTGGGAGGCCAGAGGTTAGGGACAGCTCTGGCAGACACAGCTGGCACCCAAGGAGCCAGGTTCTGGCAAAGGGCTGTATGAGAAATGACAGTGAGGTGGGGCTGCTTCCTCCTCCTGTCCCTCTTTTGGCCAGGGAGCTGCATTTGCATTCACACGTTGTGCAAATTTTCTCAGAACAGATGTATCAGATTGCAGCAGGGCCACCACAGTGTGCTGTTCCTGCACCACTGGTGCCTGTGGTATTTAATGCTGAGACAATGTCATCTGAAAAGGCACATTTCCCTGAAATGGAAACTGGTACTTGGTGTGTTAAACAGAACCTTTTAATTGGCTGCTGCGTTTGTTAGTTTAACATCTCCATTCCAGTGCCTGATAAAGAGCCCTCATTGAGAGGCAGAACAGGCCTTGCTCCCAAGGCTGAGCAGCCAGCAGGTAAGTAGGATATTTTGGAAATATTTGATGACACCTAGAAAAATAGGGATATTTTGTCAACCAGTGCCTATCTAATTCAAGGACAGAGATCAATATCAAGCTACTGTTGCCTCATCCATCTTCTGACTAAGCTGTTTTAACACCACATTCCCCCCTGATTCTTTCTTCCAGAAAGATTTCAACATTTTTTTTTAGACCTTACACAATGAAGACTACATTTTGCACCAAGAGGTAAATTTATTAGTTTATTGATAATGAGATTATTGCTTTTTCAAACTTGGTTTACTAGTGTTTCACTGTAGGATAAAAACACCCTTATGGTGATCCTGGCAGCCAAGTATCTCTCTTATCCTCATGGAAGGGTTGAGAGAAGGGAACAGGGGCTCCCCAATCAGTAAATGGAGAAGGAGAGAGTAACCTCTTCTGGGGAGGCAGCTGGATCAATACAAAACCTCCCTGAGAGCACAAGAAATAAGGGTAAAAGGGTTTATTCCCTTGGATTTTGTTTGATGCACTTTGGCTGGGGCTTACACATGGTGATAAGCAGAAGCATGGAGAAAACACTAAAAAACCTGGAGTAAAAGCAAAGACAGGGAAGAAAGAAAACTCACTGCTAGTGCAAAGAGGCTGAAAATTCTGAACAAATCAGCCAATTTCTAAATTATTATGGCTGTTCTGCTCAGAGAACATTACACTGCATCAAAGATATACAGGAGTAGGTTATTGATTTCCTTTCCAAAGAAACACCAACACCTGAAACATTGAGTTTTTACTCCCAAAGAGTACATTCTCTCTTTTTATATATATAAAGAAAACACACGCACAACATAGACATACATGGAGAAATTATATAGCAGGCTTGCAAACACAGGGCTGCAAAGGCAGGACTTGGGCACCTTTAGGAAACCTTCATGGGATTTATTTTGAAGTTTGTTCTGCTTGTCATGCTTCCAGAGGGACTCCACACACCTACTCAGTAGAAGACCAATCCTGGTTTTACCCTTCACTTCCCTGTAAACTGCAACATCAACAGACAATGGCTACACATCAGCAATTATAAAAACCTCCAAAGTGAACTCTTTGTCATGACATACAGCCCCTGAGACTTCCCATCTCCTGCAGTGTGCTTCCAAGGCTTTCCATCAATGGCATCTCCTCTATCCTGTTTCCTACAGCCAGATTCCTCAGTTTTGCTGTCTGTTTATCCCTACGAAGAAAGGAAAGCATACACTTCCAAATTTTAGCATTATGGTCAAGCTCTTCCTTGTTTATCCTGAGTTATAAATAGCTTGATCCAAGCACATCAATTTTGTCTTAGGTGGTTACACATGAATCAAGCTCAATCAGTTCTCTCTCCTACTGAACTTCAAGGTATTGATTGGTCTATTTTATTATAAGCAAAAGTACCACAAATCTAGTAAAAAGTTGCTACAGGTATTATTAATAACAATTCATTCTGTTGTTCCCACCATTGTATTTCAAACAACTTTGCAATTGCTGTTTCTTCTTGAGAAAAGTGGGTGAGTTGTTAACTGAAAACTCCATCTCTAGCTCATGCTTAGCCTGGAACTCTGTGTTATTTATTGGACATTTAGCTCAAGTAATTGAGTGCAAAAAGTACTTTACAGAACCTTATTGCCAAATGTGAAAGATAATAGCGAAATCCCCACTGCTTTCAGGTGGAATTAACCACGATTTGAATAATTTATGTCAAAGGGTACCATTTATAAGGTACAGTAAAATGTGATATACGCCAAGTTAGTTATCAGCCTGCAGATCAAAAAGTGCTGTAAACTGAAATCCAATCACTGCAGAAATTGGGAATTAATTGCACAAAAATCTCACTCAGGAAGCAGTATTTTGGAATTTTACTTTATTGCTGAGGAATCACTATCACCTGCCTTTACCTTTAGTTGTTTCAGTTCTACTTTACTCTGAAAGCAGGTACATTCATGTAACATCAGCTATGGCTGCTACTCTTTCCTCATCTTCCTCACTTGCCTTCAGTGCAGGCTGTCCAGAGGCCTAGGAAGAGCCTTCTGGATAAAACACATCTCTTGACACTACATAGATGGGAATTGTCAATGCTGGTCTTGGAGATGAACAAAGACTTTGAAAAAAACAGAATTATTGGAGCAACCAAGCCTTGGGATCTCAATGTCTAATATCAGCTAATGGCAGTAAGTAGTGTCAGCTGCAGGGGAAAGAAGTGGAAAAAGTATCCAGGGGTTACAGGGACTTTCTTTCAGCTCCCAAAATAGAAGCCTTAAGGATCTGATTCACAAACAATCTGTCTTGGGGGCGTATGGTGAAGAATGGGAAAAGGAAGGGAGAAAGCAGCAGAACCAGGGCAGCTCTACTGGACTTCCCCAGATCACAGGTAAAGCCATCAATTCTTCAGTTGTGGAAGATATTCCTCTATATGAAAGACTGAGGCACTGAGGGATGGAAGTGAGCAGCAAGCATAACCCTGGAAAAGGGGAGATCAGCTCTGGGAGAACACCCACCTGGGGGAAAGCTTCCTGCCACAGAGGACAGCCGGAGGGACATCCCAGAGCCAGGCTGCCAGTGCATGCACTTAAATGAGGCAGTAGGGGTTTGGGAATGAAAGATCAAAGAGGCTAAATGCAGTTCTCCAGATCCCAGAGGACCATTAATGAAGCTTTTGGAAGTAGGGCTGCGTGTGTCCTGCTGGGGTAAGCATAGGATAGACACAGGGCAGGCTGGCAACAGCCTCAGCCTCCTCCTGATCCTGAAGGAGAAGCAGATCTGGNGGCTGCGTGTGTCCTGCTGGGGTAAGCATAGGATAGACACAGGGCAGGCTGGCAACAGCCTCAGCCTCTGCCTCCTCCTGATCCTGAAGGAGAAGCAGATCTGGGAGTCTGGAGAAGGCAAGGAGAAAAGCAGTTGTGAAGCTGGCTGCCTGCTTGTCCCAGGAGAAATCCTCTTCCATGCCCTGCAGAGGCTGGAGCCCAACAAGGGCTGGTTGAGGGCTGTGACTGAAGGTGTCTTCAGAGTTTGCTGAAGGAGCAAAGGAGGACTGCAGGGAAGGAAGAGGATGTGGGGAAGGAGAAAAGTACAGAAAAAGAGGAGGGAAACGACACAATTTTGAAATTTTTAATCTCTACCCCGTAAGATAGAAATATAGGATAGAAAACATGCTCTCATTTAGGCACATGACATTTTATCCAGCGGACCGATCATGGGGTCCAAATATAATTTTCCAGTCACTCTTTTTTTTCTCCATGGTCTAATTTTCCTTGTGCAACTTATCATCACTGACTCATGATAATGGAGCAGCTAGATGGTGGAGTGTGGCTAATTTCCTTTTATATCTTGTTGAGAAAATGGTATTTTCTTTCCTTGAGGCTTGACTTTTCCTTCTCTCACACCCACACATAGGCACAGACAGGTTGGCCTGCAGTGAAAGTGTCCAGTCTCTGTTCTGGAAATAAACCCACATAAACCCACAGTCCAAACCCACACAGAGCCACTTGCTAAATCCCACAGCTCCTAACTGGGCCACACTCCCAGCTCTTGAAGCCAACAGGAGCTTTCCCAGATGAAGCCAGATCTTTGCCCAAGTGCTTACTGATAATTCAGAGAAGCAATCCCTTTATTGGAACTCACTGCTCTGTGCTGTGGCAGCGAGTTTAGAGGCTGTGGGGCAGGGGCAGAGGGGCCCTGTAAAACAGTCACACTGTCTGGCTGTCATGCTGATTTCCTCACTGGTAATTCATTGCTATCATCTGTTTCCTGGACTCATTTGCAGGCACCAGCTGTCAAGGGGAGTTTTACATTTAGCCATAGGAAACAAATGCATCTGGACAACAGATTTCTTACAGCTTTCTCTGGCATCCATCATAACACTTTTAGGGGATGAAAAATTATATCCAATTAGCCTCTCAGTATGCAATTCTTTCAAACATTTCACCTTGCAGGAATTTCCAGCTTTTCCCCCATTTTCTTTCATGCAGTCAGAGAGATTCTCTACCCTTATAACCCATTTACCAGCATTTCACCTTAGGCTGACAGTTTTCAAATCAAACTCAAAAGGCAAGGACTGACACCAGAACCAAATGACATACAGTTATCTCAGAGCTGTTCATAGCTTTTCAAAATATCCAAAGTTTGATATTTGATAATGCAGAGGTTCATTCTGATGTTCACTAGAGCTGCCAGGAAACACTTGCTCAGGAGCCACTGATGTTTATGGGTCTGCACCAGCTCACACATATGTATGGGGTTCCCAAGTGCTTGTTTGAGCAGAGGGATGTCACTAAAGAAAGGTACAGGCATCTAAGAAGTGTCCTGTTCTCAAGTTTTAAAGAGACCTCATGCAGGAAAACTCCATGGTCCACTGATGTGTCCCCAGGTGTTCTCAAAATCAAGCTGATCCTACCTTCTGTGTCCCAGTGTGGCTGAACACCTTCATCTTGAACACACAAAACGAGCAAAAGCACCCCAAATCACAGCCAGCACAGCCTTCTGATGACAGAGCAGCACCAGAGCTCTGCAGGGCTCAGCCAGTGCCCATCAACCTGTCCTTGGAACCTATTCCAAAATAAAATTAAAGATTTCATAGGAATCAGACACCAGAGAACTGTGAAACCAAAGAGTGCTTGCTACTGCTATTCGTGTGCATCCACATTTTCTGCAGGGTGAACAGCAGATTTTATTGCCATCATCAGGAGCAGGGCTTCATCCTTCCAGCTGGATTTTCTGACACATTCCAGATGCAGTTACAGTACTGATGACCCAGATGATGATCTTGGCACATCAAAAGAATGCCCTGGCTTTTTAAACCAGGCAAAGCTTTAATTCCTCTTGCCCAAGCTCTGCTCCAGTATGTCTGACAATGTTAGGCCAATGCTCCAAATCCTAAGATTTTCCTCAGACACACATCTGTCTACCAACACATTACTGCCCATTGTTAGGAATGTCCCTTGCAGAGCTCAGACACTGCAAAGCTTAGTGCTGATGTCCTGGACTTGACCTGTCCAAGCTGACACCTGGACTTGTTCAGTCAGAGAAGATGACCCTTTCCTACATGGGATTAAATTAGGGGGGTTGGCTTCTTTTATTAGGTTTTAAATTAAGCTTTAAGCAGTGTAGCACCTCCTTCTCCACCTATTTAGCAATCAGAGGACGTACAAACAAAACCAAGAGCTTTTTGCATCTGAATCACTTTTATCTCCTGGCAAAGAAGCTTTAGCCCTCCAGGCCCAAACTGTGTATTTTTCTGTGTTGGTTTACAGTGGCCATTGACTGTGTAGATTCCAGTAGCACTCCCATGCTGCAGAGAAGCAACACAAAGCAAGGCAGTCTTCCCTAAATCCAGCTGTGCATTAAGAGTTATCCCAGGATGATGCTCTGACAGGGGATCCTCACGATGTCCATGCAGCTCCTGTGTCTGCCAAGGATGAATTTCAACCCATACTGTGCATGTGAGGCGAGGCAGGTGCCCACTGAGAGGCATTTTGATAACCCTGCTTCTTTCTGAAGGCTCCAGATGCTTTGTGTTGCTCTAAGCAGGCTAGAATGTCCGTGTTTTTAAATAAAGAAGAGATGCTGAAAACAATAAAATCTGAGATCTGGAAAATCATCATCTGAAAAGAGATGCTGAAGGAACTAGGGTTGCCTAGACTAAAGAACACCGAGGCAAGATCTGCAAGAAATGCAGCTGGTGAACAGGAAAGAATAAACTTTACTGTAGGTAGGACAAGGAGGAACAGTTTTGAAGTGGGACAAGGGAAAATAAAACAAATTAACAAGATGGATAGTGAAACACTGGCCAAGACTAGTTAGAGACTGTTATTAGAGACAGAGCAGCCAAGACAAGCACCAGCTGTGGGTGAGGGAAGCTGCCTGTCTGCCTGGCCAGCTCAGCTTTTATGGTATACACACTTCTCCTATAAAAAGAGAGACAGATGAGATGAGTCAAATAAAAAGGTCATCAGAGCACATACAATGCAATCTGACACCAAAACTACGTGGGAGTTACTGTACAGATGCAAACATGCTCAGAAATGTTGTGACTCTTAACTTCTCTGTACTGGACTTTGGATGGAAATGACAGTTTGGTATTACATGCATGAGTGCAGTTCCTCTGTGCCCCCTCTGGGAGCAGGTTATCAGCTGTATTATCTTTGCCTTCTGGCTAAGCTGTGTAGGGAGTTAATGCTGGTAATTGAAAAATGAAACTACCAATAAAAGAGAAATCCAAATGGAAACACAATTGTATGGTTTAACCCACTCTTTTGACTGTCTCATCTCTCATTCTGCCTGACAGCTGGTACTCTGCCCCCTGGAACCCCTTACTGAGACAAGGCTCTGCTTTGTCCAGAGCTTACTGTTCACTTGTGAGACTCACCAAGATGGGCAGGCTGCTCACAAGCTCGCTACTGCAAGAACTAGATGAGGTTTCTTTCTGAGGTATCTACATGCTTACAAATGCAAACAACTGTTGATGTCTGCTAGATACTGAGCAAACTATATACCCAAATCACATCCTTCTCTGAATCTCTGAAGTTTAAATACCTCTTTGAAATTTTATCCTACACGTTTAATTTTAATCCTACACAAATACCTCTATTTAAGCATATTTTATGCTTTAATTCCATTGACTTAGTTTTCCCTGACCTCTGCAGTGAGGATTTAATGAAGCTCAGGACTATTCTCTCCTGGTGATCGTTCAAGGGTAGCTCCTTGGAATACAATCACCCTCAGATCACAAGGGTTGCAGTAATGTATTTCAGCACTGTGTTAATTTAACTCAAGTGACTTTCACACGTGCAATTCCAAACTAACTGAAACATGGACTATTCCCTGTGCTTGCCTTCATCACTGATTAAGGAAAAATCCACTAAATGTTATGTATAGAGCACACTTTCCTCATCGTTTAACATGCCAGACATACTAATCTCAATTACTTCCTCCTGAGGCAAGAATAAAACATTGATTACTCCTGCTCAATTACGTGAAAGTCTGATGGGTACTGGAGCATCCCAAACCTGTGCCCTTTGAGCCATCACTTAGTGCTCCTGCCAGCAAGAATTTCTCCCATGTGCCAAGCACCACCACCCCAGCATTTCTGGAGGCCCAGGACTCACTCCAAAGGCTCCCTGACTTGTAAGGACTTGTACAGGTGGAGCCTGTCAACACCAGGACATCATTTGTTAGTGCAGGAACTAAGGACAATTTAGCACTTCCAATGTAAAGAGTTTTTAATAAAATGCAACAGAAGCCACTAACAACATCCATCTTCCTTCAGAAACGTGACAGCAACCTTTCATTTTACATTCCTTAATTTTGAGAACTTATTTTCTTTTTCATAAAAGAAAACCAGTCAGAATATTTTGATTAGGCAGCACTGTCCATTGGGGACACAGGGAGATAAATCAGCCTGGTTATAACTGCATTTTTGTCTCAGCATCTCATCACCGAAGTTCTATTTCCAATTTGAAAAAAATTTGGAGCTTACTAAATGCATAAAATCATGGTTGGGTATGGACATATTTTTAATTACTTTGAACTCTTGATTCCAGAGCCTATGATTCCAATGTGTCCTAAGGAGAAAAAGGGGGATTCAGTCAAGTATTAGAGGAAAAACCTTGTGAGGGTTGGAAGGACAGAAGAAGGAAGCCTCTGATTTCTTGCCTGCTCCCAGGCAGCTGCACTAGAGGGTCACTGTGGGCCCCTTCCAACTGCCACAGCCTGTTCTATTCTTGTTCTATTCTTGTTCAATTCTTGTTCTATTCTTGTTCTATTCTTTTTCTAGCTCTGGCTCTCAAATCACAGTGAGGGAAACAACACTTCACTCAGAAAGAAGACATTTTACTTCAAGCTTCTTTGAAGGCCAGGTGCCCTCACCACTTTCTGATAAAGGAAATTCAGAAAGAACTTTAACCCTTGGCTGAGTCTGAACTCGGGGCGAAACAAACCCAGACTTGTAGCTGCTTTTTCATGGAAAATACTTCCCCTTGCATCTTCCCTGAAGTCATTTACAAAGTCTCATACAGTTTTCTGTTAAAATTAGAGTGGTCCCAACCACTCTACCCATGTAGAGTTCTGGGTTAATGAAGTCCAGGACCCATCTGGAAATAAGTAACCTACATCAGGATGATGCCCTCCTTCTACAAAATTTCTAAATAACAAGTTTTCCTATTATCTTAGGGTTAATTTCAGACAGCTGTTGCATAAGTACAGGAAGGAAAGTACAAGCATACCTATTTAAAAAAAAAAAAAAAAAGCCTGTGAAGTATCACTGCTATGTTTTAGTCTAATGCTACTTCTATCTTTTATCCTTTTTAATTAGAAGGCAAATTCTCAGACCGCCAGGCCTAATNAGAAAAATGGGGGTTCAAGACTGGATTGTGAAGAAGAGAACTGCCAGGGAAAAGGAGAGCCCAGCTCTGTCAGATGTCAGCATCCTTGAGGAGCCCCTTTGGCCCTGTTTCTCAGCTGAAATCCAGTCCTTTCTGCTGACCTGAGCAACAAGCTGAATGAAATATGAGCTGCTCTCTCTCAACAGGAAAGCTAAAGGCAATGATACAGGCTCAGGTTTTGGCTTTATGGATATTTAAAGGATTCAAATAAAAGATTAAAAATAAAAGAGATTGATTTTTAAATGTATCTGGTATTGTGCAAGAGCTTTGGTACCTCAGTGATCTTTTTACTGCCTTCTATCAGAGAACACATGCGGGGCATTTTCAATTACTTTAATTACGTGTCAGGGTTATTGATGCACTGAACCCTGCCAGACATTCCACAATATTATCTTTAATCGCTTTTCTTATCTGTGTTCCAAGGAAAACCGTTTTCAGTTATTTCAGTGGATAAAAAGAGAATGAAATGCGGCTTTGAGATTGAATTTTGAAAGATAAAAAGGTAAATTTTCTCACTCGTCATAATAAAATATTTATCACACTGGCATTATTTACCTTTGTAAAGCTTTTATAAAATCTTTCTGGCATAACAGCAGGACTAAAGTTCCTGGAGTTTCTTTAATGCCATACAAGGAGACCTTGAATCACAGAAATTCATGCATCAAAGAAAACAAGAGTAACACTACTTCTGCTCCCCATCCAGATTATCTGCAGATGACATGGACCCAAAAAACTGAGCTGGTTAAATTAATTCCCTTCCTCTTCCTCCCTGCAAACCATCGAGACAAAAAAAGGCCCTGAGATGAGGCAATCAGTGCAGATCAGCACAGGCCCGCCAAGGCCACATTCTGGTCACTAAAATGCAGATACCTGATAGGCAGAGGGTCAACAGACAGTCAACATAGGACCACTATACATTCAATTTATGCAAAAAAAGCTCTTTCCAGTAAGATGTATTACAGTTCTTATTGTAAAATGCCAAAGGTAAAACCTATTTCGACTTCATGTAGAGCTGTAGGATGTCTTTCAAAAAAATCAAATTACTTCTACATCCTTCTGAGTCCAGCCACCTTCCAGGATCTCACCAGGAGGCAACACCAGCTGAAAAGATACAGAACCGACTATGAGCATAAAGAACTTATCCAGTTTCTCCTCTTCTCTTCAGCTGGGAAGCCCGCTCTCTCTAAAACTTAGATAAAAATTTACATTTTGCAAAGGAAACACTAAGCAGCTGGATGATACAGCCCTGTGTATGACACACTGCTGCACAAAAATCCCCCAACAGTGATGTCTACCCCTGTAACAGCAAGGATCCAAAATTCTACCTCATTACCTACTCCTAAATTACTCTGCAGTACTCGTGCTGTAATGGCCACAAACCAGAATTCTGCTCCAAAACAGATTTTTTTTTTCATCTGTTAGGCTCAATACAAGGATTAGAGTTGTTCCAGGTTACAAAGGACAAAAGAAACAAAATGTCCATGGCTTCCTGCATGGATCAGCTTAATTACAGTTCCCTTGTTTTCATCAGCCTGTCAGCACCAGCAACCCACAGACCACCAGAGCCCTCCTGCAGCTCTGCTCCTGCTAGCTGCCAGATGCAATTTTTGTGATTGCCTCTGTCCAGGGGTATGCTGCATTCCTAGGCATACAGTTAGGGCTATTTTCCTTTTTTCCAGGCTGTCTTTTTTGCAGTCTGATGAACACCCTTGCCCAGGCAGAGGGGAGAAGCTGGAAAGTATTCCAGTCCTGATGACTGGAGAGCTATCCAACACCTCGAGAGAAATGCTGTGGCCACTAGTCACAGGGGTCTGCCAGCCAGGAATTCTGTCTGAGATTACACTCATTCTCCCTTCAGGTCTATGTTCCCCCCTGCAGCAACGTTAAACACAAATAAAGCAACGAGAAAACCAAAAAGTGGGGAAAAAAGCACCAAATCTGAAAGAAAGCATACCTCAAAATTCTGCAGCACACCTCTGTGGTGGTGAGTGCAGCTGAAGCAATGAGAATGATACTTTAGCATGCTGCAAAGGAGTAAGAAGAAAAATAAAGAGATCGGGAATAAAATGTGTCTGTGGACTTCTGTATTGGGTTTGCATGGCCAGATTTTGGGGATACAGGGGTGGCTTCTGTGAGAAGCTGCCAGAAGCCACCCTGGTGTCTGATGAAGCCAACACCAGCTGGCTCCAGGACAGACTCACAGCTGGCCAAGGCTGAGCCCAGCAGAGATGGCAGTGCCACCCCTGGGATAACAGATTTAAGAAGGGAAAAGTTACTGTGCAGGAGCAGTAGCAGTGAAGAGAGGAGTGAGGATGTGTGAGAAAACAGCTCTGCAGACACCCCAGGCAGGGCAGGAGGAGATGCTCCAGGCACCAGAGCAGAGGCTCCCCTGCGGCCTGGGATGTGGCACATGGAGAGGCAGCTGTGCCCATGGTGGTCCATGGGGGAGCAGAGATCCACCTGCAGCCCATGGGGGAGACCACACTGGAGCAAGGGGATGCCCAAAGAGGGCTGTGACCCCGTGTGAAGCCTGCTCCTGAAGGACTACATCCCAAGGGAGTGATCCACTCTGGAGCAGTTCACTGCAGCCCCTGGGAAGGACTCATATTGCAGAACTTCGTGGAGAACTGGCTCCCGTGGGAGGGACCCTGTGCTGGAGCTGGGGCAGAGTGGGAGGGGTTCTCTGACTGAGGAAGAAGGGCTGGCAGAGACAACACATGATGGACTGACCTCAGCCCCCACTCCCTGTGCTCCTGCACTGCTGTCAGGAGGAAGCAGAGAAATTGGGAGTGATGCTGAACCTGGGAAGAGGGGAGAGTAGGGGGAAAGGTGTCTTAGGAGATGAGTTTTTACTTCTCATTATCCTACTCTGATTTGATTGGTAACAAACTGATTTCCCCAAGTCTGTTCTGCCCTGACAGTAACTGGTGAGGGGCCTGTCCCTGCTTTATTCCAACACACAAATGTTTTGTTGTATTTTCTCTCCCCTGCCCAGCTGAGGAGAGCAGATGAGAGTGGCTTTGGTGGGTACCTGGCATTCAGCCAGGGTCACCCCACCACAGCTGCCTCAGTGCTCTGACTGATTTCTCATTTTCACATTACAGCACCTCTGCCTCACAGAAGAAAACCCCAAAATTAGCTGCCAAGACTAATGTGTGCCTAGCAGTGGGAATTTTCTCATTAACATTTCTTTTTGTTAACAAACAAGTTCTTATCTTTTCTAATGACTTTTTAAGTACCATCAGTGAGGACACTGCCACCATGGTGAAGCCATCCTAGCCCCTAACTGCCTGGTGTTCTCACAAGGTTTTATACATAGCTCATGTATCCTTAAACAGAAGGAGATTTGAACACAGCACAGGGCAGAGAAGAGATCCCCACATATTTCACAATCCTCAGCAATCTTTCCCCCTCAACAGCAATGTAATTTCCATTTCTCCCAGCAGCAGCATTCTCATTTCATTTAAAGAACAGTAATTCTCACACACAATTTATTAATTGTCAAAATAGAAAAGGCTTGCGTGATGCAGCTGCAAAGAACAGAAGCAGAAATCAGAATTCAGTGCCATGAACAGAAACTCAGGTCCAGTGTAATTAAACATGTGACCTCAAGAAAAAGGCTAGACTGGCTTTCAATGCTCTGCAGACTGCATTTTGATTCTGGAGTCATACACACACTTCATTTACAAAGACATCTTGTAAATAGGTTAAATCCTGTAAATTTCAGAAAGAAGAGCACAGAAGGTGGCAGAGACACAGTTCCATAGCACCTACTTTGCAAGGAAACATCAAAATTAAAAAAAAAA
>VZUA01087092.1:0-10848 GCA_013401035.1 Horornis vulcanius
TTAAGTGGTTTAACAGGGTGTCAATATCCAAAAGTAGCCAGCTGGTTGGTTCTGCCAGGCCCAAAAGAAGCTGCCAAGGTCCCCACAGAGCGCCACTTCCACAGCTCCTGGACTCTCTCCCTGACTAAAAAACAAACTATGTTAAACCATGACACTCCTACAAGAGGTTTTGTTGTCTCACTTCATTTTTCACTGGTGGGAAGATGTAAAACCCATTTTTTGGAGAGTCATTGAATTCCAAAATTATCCTGCTGCCCTGTTTTCTATTGCTTTCCCAAACTTTGCACACAGGACATCAAAATGGCTTTGATCCAGCTAAAACATCAGTAACACTCCAGTCAAAATGAGAATAATAGTGGGCAACAGCATTAAACAAATCAAGAGAAGTCTCTGATAGCATATGAAGGTGTGTTTCAAAAGCCAGTTCTTAGGCTCTTCTCATGTTCTTAAGGGAAGCTCCCAGTTCAAACAGGCTTTGCAGTTCAAATCACTTTCCTATTTTAGGATGCAATACAGAGGCAATACCGTGCTCTCCACACCTCATTTCTGAAATGATTCAGACTGGAACACTGACTGCTTTACAGGAGTTTTGAGCATGACAGGAAAGGTGAGAAGGTTTTTTGAGGCTGGAGCGTGTCTCAGTGCAGCATCCATCCCAGTCTGCATTTCTCATTGAGGTTCACAGAAGGGCTCTGTCAGTGGTGCTTACGAGACAGAGCTTGCTGTGAGAACTGCAGACTGTTCTGAATCAGTTGTTAAAAAGCTGACTTCCACTAGGTGGGAGGCTCTTCATTCTGTGTGCTCCTCTTCTCTTCCCTCACCTGACTGAGTCTGGGACCTGAAAGCCACTGGGCTTTGATTGCACCCCCATTCACTTGGAAAAGCACTTGCATTGCATCAACAATTCACTCTGCAAAGACCGTCTTCTCTGTCTGATTTTCTAAAGGTGTACTTTGCACATCTGTCTGAAAAATCCAAACTGTTAATTATTGGCTCCAAATTATGTATATGCTGAAGCCGAAAGCAAGTATCAGGTTTTTCTCAATAATGATTTGATTGTCCCAAGTGAATTCCTCAAAGTATCTATGTCTTTCTATCCCTTTCACAGTAAAATAAGAATTTAATACCATTTGTCTTGCTAGAGAGGAAAGTAATGTATATTGTATATACAGTTGCAATGGTGCTGATAGAGGAATGTGTCAATAGACATGTTTATATTTGCTCCCATCAGCCTTTGTGCAATAAAACATGCAATGTTGCAATAGTTGTGCTGTAACAAAAGGACCTGTTTCATTAGAATGGAAGGGTTTCCTGTTAGTGGAATAAGGTTTAGCATAACCATCTTTATCAAATTGAAAAAAATTAAGTCAAGCAAGCATGACACTGATACAGAAATAAAAAAACCACATTAAGAAAATCCATATATATACCATATATATTTATATACCTTCTGGGACATTGGTGTAAACTTGGATTCCTGATTATATGCATCATTTTGAAAAGCAAAACACATTATTCCATAATAGTGTACAGAGAAGTTTCAGCGTAATAGACAGAAGTCAACAGAAGCCATATGGAAAATGAATGGGATTGTCTTGCTTTGTTGCCCATTATCATCTTGTTCAAGTTCCATATGGTGATTGAGCTCTATTTACATAACTTTTATGTGTAGGCAACTATGTTATTTGAGCTGTTAACCAATTAATAAAAATCTCCTGCCATATGTGCTGATTCTACTGTTGGCTGTTGTATTTGCACTGGAAACTGCTCTGTGAATTTTTGTTCTCTGTTCTCTTCTCTCTCTGGGTGCTCGGGCTGCAGCGTGGACCAGGATGCTCTACATTGTTCCTTTTGTTGGATTAGTGTTTTGCCACCTTGAAGCAAGAAGTTGGGTTTTTTTCCCTTCCCCTAGCCTGGAGGCTGTACCTGGAATCCTCTTGGCAGGTTTTGTTGTTGTTTTTTTTATTCCCTTGAACTTTTTTGGTTTTGGTTTTTTTCCCTTCCATCTGGGGAGTTGGTGGGGGGCCACCCCAAACCCAAGAAGCTGAACCAACATGAGAAAGGACACTAAAACCCTCCAGTTCCTGCCCTTCCTGAGACAAAGAGAGCAGCCATCATCATTGCCTCCTGCCCATGCAGTCTGGTGGGGGGTTAAGGGTTTGAAATTTCAATATCTAGCATTTATTCAATCCTTTTCTGTGCCTTGTGGGTATCCTTTTGTTTTTCTTTCTTTGTTCATAAACAGTTTGGGGTTTTTTTTCACTTTCACCCACTGGTATTCATTTCTCACTGGCAAAAGGGATTTCTGGAGTCCTTTTCTTTAGAGGAAACACTTATTTCAGAGCATTTTCTGCTAAATTTGTGTCCAAACTGAGACACTTTCATATAGAAACTGCATTCACAGTTATGCTTCTAAATTGTCCTTATTGAGAGGGAGTTCTTGATACAAACTGATGGAAAACTTTGGTAGAAATTCAGGTTGAACCTGAAACAAGCCAGTTCTTCTCAGTCCATAACATGGGAACAAATTCTCATTAATGAGCTCTGGTCAGAAAGCAAAGTTTAAGCCAGTGCCTTACATGTAATTCTGGTAAAGATGAGCTAGAAAGAAACTAATGAAAGATTTCTGGACAAGGGCTGATGAAAATGGTGAAAAGAACTTGAATTTGAGATGGTTTGTCAATTGCTAAAACATTCAGGAAGGGATTTAAGTTTCACAGTTGTTGCTGTTGGACACAAAAATGAAGAGCTTGACTCAGGTAGAAGAAAAATCAGAAAGGTTTTTTTTTTTACAATTTCACACAGCCTTTTTATAACATGCTGTGCTAAGGAACCATGTGATTGGTCAGTAAAGACAACACTTCTCTTCATTGGTCAAATAATGGAAACAACAACTGTGAGAGGGTTGTTACGAGAATTTAGAAGTACCACGGTTATTTACATGGGTTTATCCTTGAGGCAAGAAATTTTCTGAAGGGAAGAAAAATCAGCAGCTAACAGGCTGAAAACTTTACAGACTCAGAAAATCAGACCCATACACTGTTTGGTTGAAGACCAGATCTTTTATGGATTCCATTAAGATCTTCCAGAGGAACAGGTTTTGGAATGTCTTCTAGGAAATGTGTGGCTTTTCAGACACTTCTGGTGTGCATCAAGAGGCTGGGAGTACCTCTGCTTTGGACCAGTATGCTTCTTTCTGAAGCCTGTGCTTGCAGAAAGTATTTCTCAGAAAAATCTCTGATCTTTCTCCATTGATCCTTACTTATCTGGGCCCTCCAGGAATTACCAGCCAGGCCTACCAAAGCAGCCAAGGTATTTGTAGAGCAGTGCTTCCTCTGCGTCATGCCACATGACTCTTGCAGTTATTCTGTGCCCCATAATTATTGTGTTTGAAATGACAATATGGGTGATTTGCCAGAGTAAATTGTTTTGCTGCTAAATTCAGTGATGCTAAGCAAGCAAATGAAAAGTATAGAGGTTTTGTGGGGGACTTGTATGTGGTGAGATGTGGACTGATTCAAGCAGCTACAGCCTCTTTATCTGACCTCATTAGTACACAAAGCTTTAGCACAAATACTGAAGGAAAATTAATGAAAGATGTGGAAATACACGAAAATCTAGTTAAAATGCAGCAGTACTGCCACAAAGATGGAACATACCAGACTAAGTCAGTATGATAAAGTCTGATAAATCATTCTCTTAGACAAAGTAAATACAGTAGATGAAATCTGGTCTTCAATAAAACATTTGAGAGGTTGCCACATGAGAAAATATTAATTAAGATGGAGAGATGTGGATGAATGTAAGAAATGAAAAGTGAGGACAATAGCATGTGCTGAAAGGAAGAGTCTTGGTGGAAGGAGGTTACTAATGTGGTTCCATGGGGACCAATCTCAGATCTAATCTTGGTGAAAATTTTATTAGTGACCTTGGCAAAAAAACCATGTGTGTGCTAATGAAATTTGCTGACGACATAAACCTAAGACCTGCTGTTACAACAGATAATGATTGGAAAACCTCTTGGAAAGAATTGGATGAGTCTGCAGAAAGAGAAGCCACAAGCAATTTAATAGAAGAAATGCAAAGTTGTGCCCTTAGCAGAAATTCCTTTTAATTTTAGTAAAGTGTGGTGAAGAGGACAGACAGAAGAAAGAAAAAGCATTGCACAACCTAATCACTCATTCTGCAGTGCCAGTTCTGTCAGATGGGCACAAGGAACTGTGTGGGCAGTCATACCCTGCAGCCACAGCCCCCCGTTCTGATGGCTGCCACCAGCAGAAGCCGGGGGAGGTCAGTCTGGCAGGATCTTCCTGGAGCAGTGGAAGCATCTGACAGTTTCTGACTTGGTGGTGCAGTGACCCTGTGCCTCTAATTGTGGAATTTGGGTGTTTTTTTTCCCCTTACCGTTGATTTATCGCAGCTTATTTCCCATTCTTTTACGAGCAGTTTCTGAGTGTGAAATTGAGTTCCAGGGAGTGTAAAGAAAACAGCATCATACTGGTGAAACTGTGGGACAGAAGAAAAACTTGGGAGTCTTTTGTCAGGATTATGGTGGTGCTTTGGACCTGTCCTAACTGTGTGTGGGGACATGAATAGACCTGGAGGAGCTGCTGGTGTCACACACCTATGCAGAATGGACGTGGGAAAGGGTAAATGTCCTTTTTTTTTTTTTTTTTTTGGACAGGCTGGGAGCTAACAGCGGGCAGGCAGGGCTGACAGGGCAGTGCCACCTAGCCCTGCAGCACCGAGTGCGCTCCCGGGATGAGCGACCCACGCTGTGTCCCCGGGGCTCGCTACCCCTGTGCTCATCTCCCCGCTGCAGTCAGGTGGCGATGCTGCGAAAATTGGTGCGCGATTTATTTCCCCCTGAACAATCGAGAGGCAGCAAGAGGAGATTAATCCCCACACCCTGCTCTCGGGTTTCCCGACCGGGGCCGCAGGGAGGGCGGGGGACCGAACCCCGCCGCCTTCCGCCGCCGCCCCGGGAAGCGAAAGCGAAAGGCCGGGCCGGGCTCCGCTCCCGCACCCGGCGGCTGCCGCTCCGCAAGCCGCGCCTCTGCCGAAAGGTAAAAGGAAAAGGCAAAAGGCAAAAGGCAAAAGCCGACGGGCTGCCTAGAGGGAGAGGGGCTGGGAGGGGCGCGGGGGCGGTGGGACCCCTGGGGCTCCTCCAGAGAGCGCTTTGGAGACCGGTATGGATACATGGATCTATACAGGGATGCGTCAAACCAAGCGCTTTGTGCCTCTCCTTTTGGCAACCTGCTGGGCTGCCCTCTTTACCCTAACCCACTTTCTGGATGTGAAGTGCCCTCTCTGAAGGCGAACCAGCCATTTGGGTGGGCTGGGATCCGACCCACGTTTTGCCCCATCGGGCAGAGGCTGCACCGGCGGCACGGCCAGGCTTTCCGCGCGTTCCTTCCGCAGGACACCTTCATAATTACTGTTTCCCACAATAATATGGATCAAAGGTCATAACGGGACAGATTGGTACTGTAGTAGATTTTATATTAGGCTGTTACTTTACACCGATGTTTACATTTCTGCTTGGGAACGGAGTTGTGGTTATTTGCTCAAGGATACGACAGCTGGACAGGATTCTGTACATTGAGAACATGTTTGGTGGGTTTGATTGTGGGTAGGTGAATTTGAACTCTTGAGGATATTCCCACTGACTTCGTAGGAGAGCTCCATGGGACAAAAAGTTTCTGCATATTATTTCTCTTGCAGAATTTGAGCTTGTATTATTACACTGACAAGAGACAGAGAATGGAAGGACAATTGCAGTAAGCACTCCATGGTTGTCTGGATGTGGTACAAGTTGTGCATCTTGAGACTGAGCACTCTAAGCCATAAAATAGTTCTTGAAGGGTATCTCCAGCAATGTACTGATGTGCTGTGCTTTCAGGTTTCTGTTTCCTCCTCTTTGTTACCAGCAGCTTGAAAATTATTTCTTTTCATCCCCGCTATGATAGATACTTATATGTACTTAGTTCACTTTTCAGCACTCTGTCTGTACGTGTTGCATCATATATTTGGCATGCAGTTAAAATCCATATTGTTGTGTGTATGCATAAGGAGCTGAATTTATTTGGAACCTTTCCAGATGTCTGAGCAATGACTCTGTTGTTTTGTCACAAGTTTTCCAGGCAGAAGGTGACACAAAGTTTAGTTAAGGCTGATTTAATTCCTGGGGGAGCTGTGGTAGGCTGTGAGTACAAACTAAAACCGGTTCCTCTTGTTTGCTGCCTTAGCATTCCTGCAATTCCTGCCATCCAGCCCCCCTTCCCAAGACACCCTGGTAGAAATCCACCAACAGGCTGAAGCCGTTCGGGCCGGACAAAAAAGATCAAGCCTCTTCCCACACTTCCACAGCAGGGAAGCAGCTCATTCCCGGTTGGATGCCTTTTCCCTTCCCACAAGGCTAGCCGAAGGGACAGCCAGGATTCCCGTCCTTGCTGTAGTGTTTTGTATGGATGTCCTTGCTGGCGACTTGGCTTTCCTTTTCTTTTTTAACACCTATTGAGTGAGCTATTGGCCTCTTACTCCCTGAGCTCGGTGATGGCTCAGCTTCTCTTCAAGACTTGAGTAAGTCCAGCCTGGGTGGCTGAACACAAAATAAAGCTCCTCATGGAGCAGGAGTCGGGGTCATTGAAGGGAGGAGCCTTATTTCAGACACCAAAGCCTCTCCCAAGGAGGTGTGAGCCCTAATCTTTGGAGGTGTTTTGGCATCTAGGTGTGATGTTTGCCACTGAGGTGTTGGTAGACCTTCAGGATGCTGTCTAAAGGGGCGTGCTATTTTAGCCTCTAATCGAGGAGTTTGATAAGACTTCTCTGAGTAGATCAGAGTCGGTCACTGATGTTTCTGTAACCAAATAAATTACTTTCTAAAGTTGCTTTGACAGAGATAATTTATTCCAGTATCTTCAGACAAAACCATACGGTAATGCTAGGTGTAACTTCATGAAGTGAAATGAAACAGAGTTCCTTGTGATTTTCTTCATTGTTAGAGCAGGAATTCAAAAGGTAAATAAGCATGGGGAGATATAAGCTATATTTTTAGTTCTCCTGGACTGAATAATTGTTTGATAGTACTGCCAGGGGAAATTTCTAAACAGTACTTTTTGTACTCCCCTATGAACTTTAAACAATTTTTTTNAGTCATTGTGTTCAAAGCTGAGTGAGTATTATTTTTATAGGTTTTAAATTTAAGAGATTTTTTTTCAGATAAATTGTTCAGTGATTGTGTTTCACTAGTTTTTTGTAACTTTGAAATTAACCCTATAGAAGACTTTGGGCTGCCTCTTCCATACGGGTCACAAAAACATCAGGGAATACTTGGCATGATGCTGCAGGGTCATGGTGGTGAAGGTGAGTATCAGAGCTTCAAGAAGGACTTGGTTGTTCTGTGACACAGGGTGACATCCCCTGACATGGTGAGACATGGTGACAGCATAGCCCACTGAAGATAACGGGTAACAATTCACACCATATTCCAAGCCTCTGCAGATAGACACTTTAAAACCACCCCCAAAATTAAACTAAACCTTAAGCTCCTTACAGAATTCTCAGTGGGGATTTTCCTGAGCCATCCCAGGCTCACACTGCTGAGTATGCAGGCTTGGACTAGGTGTGAAAAGGGATGCACAGGAAAAAGTTTAAAAGTTATTTATAAGGAATAGGGATTTTTTCCCCTGTTTTTCCTGATGGTGCCCTCTCACACATGTGTTTACTAAAATTTTTCCAGAGATGCCTACCAGCTAAAAAGCTGTAGAGCCAGCTCTGTATGAATGTTAAAGAAAACTGATTCCATATTATTTGTTAGACCACTGAATGTAAGGTCTGTAAATGCACAATAATGTGCATGGTGAGAATCCAGTGTAGTGGATGCTCCATCTGGAAATACTCCATGGTGTCTTTTATCACATTGCTAAGATCTAGAGAAGATTCAGAATATAAATGTAATGAGTTTGTTCTTAATTTTAAGAAGGCATTGAATTGTTATGAGTGCATTACCTGCCATACAAGAAATAGGCAAGACTAAAGTGTTTTTGTTCACAGAGTCTACACGTCTTTCCTGTTATTGTTCCCTATTTAAATCTGTCACGTGAGGCAGAAGAAAAGCACAAAATTATTATGTTTGCCATATACATAATCTTTCATGTGTTTACACATAGTAAATATATAGAAGAATGGAAGCAATGAGAAAAGTCAGGAGATGAGCTTTAGTGTCCTTTCCAACCCACACCATTCTGTGATTCTGTGAAATATGAAATTGTTTTTGAATTTTTCTTTGGTTGTAATTTCAAAGCATCTATGAAAGCCTGGTGTGAGATGTGATTTGAAATACCAAGATTCTGATGGTGGGATAACACTGATGTGAATAGAGGGGAAATTGAGGTGGACTGCATTATGGGAGGATTTGGTTTCAGAGTTAGAGTTGAGGCAGCTGTTGTTGCTGCTGGATTATATGGCTGGTATTGAAGAAATGAACTGGTTTGGGCCCTCCTGAGCTCTTTGACCCCAGCAGAGCAATCACTGAGTTCTCTGAAACACTCACTGGCTGCCTTGTCAGCTCAGTGGACACTGTGCATTGAACTTTTGTAGTAAAACACTTCCATGCTTTACAGCATTAAACATTACATTTCCTGCACAGTAACTTATCATATCAAACTATCCAGCTTGCAAATATTTCATCTTAATACTTGTGAGTTAATGGAGAAATAATTGGTTTGGCAAACCAACATCTGGCTGGGTCTTCAGTTAAGAAACATTCTTAGTTATGAAACAGCCTAGTGCAAATGAAGAAACAATGGGATGACCGGTGCTGTTACCATCATTTAAGTTGATTTTTGAATTGAGATTTATAGCTAAGAATGGCCATGATCACCATATAAAATGGCTTTTGGAACTCTGGTACTTTACAATACTGTTTTGTGCAGCTTGGAGGTGGAAGGGATGATGTTAAGCCTGGGTATTTTGGCAAGAACTAGAAACCTTGACCTGGGTTGCATAAATATAAGAAGAACAGGAATTTATTTTAAAAGCTCTAATTTATTCCACCCAGAGAAATCCCCAGTGAATAATTATGCAATTAAAAGAACCCTTTTTATCACAATACACCAACCCTTTGTCCAGTAACTTGTCAGAGGAATTCAATTAAAACCCACAATCTTAAAAGTACACTTGTCTGTAACTGAAAGTATGTAATCCCTTGAGATGGAAGCTAGTTAAACAAGAGTTCAGCCCAACATAATTCTGCCACGTTAGTGTGTACTACAGTATATTAATTTGGAGAGCAAGTTCCATAGATGACTGATCATTAGTGCTTATTATGATTACATTATAGTAATTTTTGTTTAGTCAATAACCTGTTATGCTGAATCCAAAAAATGGTGTAGTGTATTTATTGCAACCACTTACCCATGTTCAGATAATTTTGTCCTAATGATAGAGCAAGCTTACATAAGGCTTTCTGTCAACTGGTTATACATTAGGCACTTTTTTTTTAACCTCATGTGCTTATACTGTGCTAGATGAACAAGTGTATGTGATAAGAAAATGTCTGCACTGTTTCAGACCATGAAAAAGCATTTCCAAAACCTTTTTGCTAGTGATGGCTAGAAATAGTCCCTTTACTTTAGTCCTTTCAGAACTGGGAATGGCTGATACATGCAGGAATTTATATGGAGTTGGGAAACACTCTTTATTTCACTGTTACATGCTTAATTCTTTGTCATAAACAGATTTTTGACTCCTTCCAGCAGAAAAGGTATGGCAGGGTGCACGGGGAAGAGATTATGCTCACATATTTTGTGGTAAGTGAAATGACAGTGTGTCATTTCAGGAGAGGAAAACTGGTGATGGGGAGTGGAGGTTTAAGGTTTCCTTACCTGCTCCAGTTCTGCAACTGTGACCACAAATGTTATAAAGGCAGGCAAGGTGCAATGTACTTTGAGGTTGGACATATGGTATAACTGTAGAAAAATGTTTCATCAGGTGAGTGTCATCGTGGCAATCTGCAAACTGGCAGAAGGCAGAAGTAGATGGGATATGAGGAGGAAATTAGGTTAGATGTCAGTGAGGAACTCTTATCTGTGAGGATGGTGAGGCTCTTGCAAAGAGAAGCTGCGGGTTCCCCATCCCTGGAAGTGTCCAAGGCCAGGTTGGGTGGGGCTTGGAGCAATCTGGTCTAGTGGAGAGTGTCCCCTGCCCATGGCAGGGGGTGGGATGAGATGAGCTTTAAGACCCCTTCCAACCCACACCAGTCTGTGATTCTGTAATCCTGGAATAAACACTGAAAAGGCCCGACTGCATGAACTTGGGTTCTAAGTGTAGGACAACGTGTAGCATCACTGAGTACACACTGCTCGCCTGTTTTCCAAGTTGAAATGGAATGGAGGAGGCCAGTAGAAAATTGCTTTCAGAGAAAGCAGCACTGTTTGATCAGTGTAGAATTTGGTAGGCTAGAGTATAGACGCTCTTGACAGGGAGACAGTCTTCCTTTCTTTCTGATTTTCAAGGCTGTGTCTCAATCCATTGAGGAATTAACCTTTCTGTGTGCTCCTTCTCTGATCATTCTATGAAAAGAGATTCAAAGCCCCCTAAACTAATGTGGTACAGAAAGAATAAAATATTTGGATTGAATATAAATTCAGTCCTCCAGCTCTGGGGTCCCAGCACAGGAAGGACATGGAGCTGCTGGAGTGAGTGCAGAGGAGGCACCAAGGTGATGGATTTCTGCTCTCCCCTGGAGGGGAAAAGGGGCTCGGGGATCCCGGGGTTTTTCCCTGGGGTACCCGAGCAGATGGTGAGGAGTCCTTTGGTGCCGTCACTCCCCTGAGCTGTGGCAAC
>VZUA01087096.1:6687-17922 GCA_013401035.1 Horornis vulcanius
TTAAATCCATTTCTGAAAAACCACTCCTGAAACTAACTTTCATACTATATGAGGACAACTGTGATTAATTTTCAAACTAATGTTTAACTCACTGCCACTGTTAGCAGAGAAACTGAGGGCTTGTTAGGAGCCAAATAAGGATTTTGTTTTATAAACAGAATTAATGATTCAAAAAGTAAGCCTGTTTTTCCCTGTGAGGAAGAATCTGTTCTTAGTTAATGTTCAGTGTTACTTTTTAGTGATTCTAGTGCAAATCTCTGCAAACGTGTTTGTGCTTTACAGACCTGAAATGCAAAGACAAAATCCAGTCTCAGAGGGTGAAGTGACATAGCATTAAAATGCCCGTCTATACCAACTCCCACTTCCTACCCCACAGAGTAGTTTACTGTCGTGTTGCTAAAGAAATAGTTCATGAAAAAATGATAACTGCAGAGGAAAAGAAATATGGCAGAGAGAAAAGCAAAACTCACAGTCTTCTCGAAGTCCCCTGCTTCCATACAGTTATTTTTTGTTCCAAATAATCAAAAGAATTTGCAAAACACAATTTTAAAAGGCAGTATGCTGGCCTATGAAGTCATTGCTGCAGGGGGAAAGATGTAGTCTGACACCAGAGATTTTGTTTTACTGAAGGGTGAATCTGGGGGTCTTCATTTGATCTGTCACCAAACCCTCCCATTCTGGAAGAAACAAAATGTTCCAGACAGCACTCCTCTCATACCTAGGGTCTTACACACTGGTACTGACTGCTTCATAGTATACCTAACACACCTAGTAAGAGAGAAGGTAATTTACCTGATCCTCCCAGCAAGCCTCTAGTCCATAACAGCTGATATGAAACAGAGCTGCTAGGAACAAGCAGCTCAGGCAGGATACCTCAGCTGACATCACTCTGAATTAGGTGTGAACCTCACTTAAATGGGAGCAAGAAGTAAAAAAAAAAAATGCTTGGGCTTTCTGCTCTGGAAAGACAGCAAAGAGGAACTGCTAGGAGCCACAAGAAGCAGTAAGGGACTGTCAGATAAAGCAACTATATGGGAAGTACATGGGAGCTACTGTACCATCTGTAGGGGCTGACTGCAGGGTCCTACACTCATTACAAACTGCTATGTCTCTACTAATAATGGGAAAGTTGCTCTTAATTCCCAATGCAAGACTAGTTATGCTCTTGTCCACGTCTAAGTCATACTCCCACTGCTAAGTCAAATACACGAGTGGTTTATTCTTAATGGCTCTCCTAATGCTTACAGGTCTTAACCACAAGGTGGGTTGTTAGGCAGTTTCCTTTTTTCTTTTGTCCTGCAAAACATCAAGTCAAAGGATATGCCATTACTCAGGGCAGCCAGGGCCCTCAGAGAAGCATTTCCTTCAAAACAAAATATTAAATATGGTGTCAATTTACAGCTCTTAAGTGAATGCAGACCCTCAGAGGGCAAAGACACTGAATATTAACTTGTATTGCACCCACACATAATCAGCAATTGCCATCCTTCAATCAGGGCTCAGTTCAAAGCCTCTTTTGTTTGATTTTGTCTTTTCTCCTTTCCTCTTAACCCTCTTACAGAAGGTCCATCTGATTACCGCTGAATACTGGATGCAATTTTAATTTTTTTTTTTTTTTAAATAAAGAATATATTTCTTTGCTATGGTGTTTTCTTCACTGAACATTTTCAAGTGCCCTGTAATAATGTTGGAGAGCTGCCTTGAACTTTTGTAAACAGACTACAAGTTGACTTTCAGTGGAGTTAGTTGTCCCAAATTAATCCCAGGCTGCAACACTGAAAATGGAAACCCACAAAGCAGCTCTGTAATTCCACAGTTAAAGAGATAAAGGCTTAGACTGCTCATGAATCAGCCCTGCACAGGCAGAACAGGCAGGGAGAACTGTCAGCGGCGCAGCGATGCAGATCCAAAGGTACAGGCTTGAACTCTCTGAAACAGGATAACCAACTCTCCCCTCCCAAACCCTCATTATAATTTTTGTGCCTTTACACTTTAACTACAGGATATGCTTAAATGTACCTGAATGCATAATCAAAGAATAGCAATAATTTAGAACAAGACAAACAGCCTCTTCAATACAAGAGTGGCTCTGACAACTAAAAGAAAGAAGCACATTTTTGTATCACACAGTTTCGGAAGTATTTACTATTCATACTTCTATAATCTGAATTGGTGCTGCCACACTGCTATTGTTGGAAAATAAAAAGAGGCTTTTTTTTGTTGTTGTTGTTGTTAAATTAATAACTTCTACAGTCATAATGCTAATACCACTGTGTGTTTCTAATGTCTCCTCAGTGAGTGGCCTGGCATTCTACAAGTGTTAGATCTCCTTTCTGCTCTGGTGAAAGAGAGGGCTTGCACCTTGAAACAGAGGGGTGATTTGCTGGCTTCCTGCCAGGTTCAAACTGAGCATTTTGATAACATTCATTTGGGGATAGCCTGCTTTACCAAGTGACTCAAATCTTATTCCCTAGAGCCTTCACAAAAAACATTTAGGAAAGCCACTACCACATTCATTTCAAATACATTCTCTTTCCTGAACAAAGTAAATTATATCAAGACCAGTCTCAACAATCATCTTCAGCCACAAACCTGATACATGTCCCAAGGGTATTATGCCAAGTATACGCATTTTGCTTTCTTTCATGCATTTAAAAAGGCCATGCTTGCACTGCTTGGCTTCCTCAGAAAACAACAGTATCACTCAGACTCACTCATTTAGGCTTTGAAGGAAACACTTGTAGAGATAAGGGTGCGGACATCCACAAACAAACCAATTTTATCTCTGTATTACAGCCTTATTTCCATCCCAGGCTACACCATTATGGGTCCTAATGGAAACCCAGCACAATTAAATATCATTGTTTCGAGTTCAGTACTCTGCTACCTCTGTAACTACAGACCCTTCACGTTAGAGGCATGCTTAGATTATTAAAATGTCTCAAGAGTAACAGTTTCAAGCTCTCCTTCTCCCTAGCTATCCAGGGAGGAGCACAAAAGTGAAGGATGCAAGTAGAAAGTGGTAACATTCCTGTGTCTAGTCTATCTGGGCTCCTATACTGTGTTCATCAACATGGATACACAACCTTAAATAGTAAACTAAAAAGATGCAACAGCTTGCCTTCTCATCCTCTTCCCAGGGAGGAAACATGCACTGAGCAATGTTTTGTCTAGATAGATAAGCAGACATGCACAAGTTGTTACAGCTCTCTGTTGGAGAAGGTGACACGAAAAAAGCACATGCTTTGCAATTATTCCGGGAGGATTTTGCACCACTTGTCTGCAATCGTGAGCCTCACTCTACAACACAACCCAAAGAAACAAACCTCTCATGGACTCATGTATCCCAAGGCACCACTCTGCCTCATGCTGAGTTACTCTAGCAAGAGCTGACATTAATCAACACGTCACCAAGGTGGTAAGCAAACACCATTTTGGATCATGCATAAGCAGAGCATTTCTACTTCTGGCTCCAGAGTGGGATCACAGATAGCCTAGGGATTTTCCTTTGTACTCCAACAAATGCTGCAGAAATGATGATGATGACCTGAGGTTGCATGGAAGCAGGTGGCAGGTGTGCTGCATCTGTGGGAGGCAGACCTAAAACCTTCCATTGCTTCAGGTACAAAAGGCATCATAGTATGTCCTGTTCTGAGGATGAAAAGACAGGAATTTACCTCCTCAACTATTGCAACACAAATCGGGACTACTAAAAACATTGTTTCATCAGGTTTTTATTGGAGGATTTCTTTCTTTTCAGAAGCTCCTTATTTCATAACATTTATAATTCAGGTCACCACAAAGGCACCAAACATATTCTTATGGACTTCTAGTTTTGTCTACAGGTTGAAACATGCTGTGTATATTACATATTTCAGAATATGAGTAGTCAATTGCTTCCTTTAGGATGCTCTTTCTGAAGTGTGGGTGACAGTATGTGTCAATGGGAAGCAAGATTTCATCCACAGAACCATATTTCTGCTATGCTATACAGAACACTTCATCTGCATTAACAGGAGATGCCAAATGCCTCATACCAAGTCTCCTCCCACACTTGACTTCAGTATGAAGAATAAAGCACTGAGTAATCCTGTAAATCTCATTCTTAGCTTCTAAAGACCAGTGCAGCACTTCCAAACCATCCCACCTCTGTCTTCCTCCACATTACTTCAAGATTCTACTAAAAGAATTTTTTTTGTTTGCACACCTCATCTCCCAGTGCCAATTATGTACAACAAAACTGCTTGGTCCTTTCCTGAAGGGTTTGTGTAGCAAGGTTTTGGTACCAGGGTGTGGGGGGCTACAAGGATGGCTTCTTTGAGAATCTTCCCCATGTCTAGCAGTTCTAATGCCAGCCATGCTAAGGCCAAGCACATCAGATGGTCAGAATGCCACTGGGATAATCTGGTTAAGAGAGAGAATAAAGCTATGACACTCAAGTAAATGTGGCCATGGAAGAAAGGAGTGAGAATATGTGAGAGGAACAGCCCTACAGACACTCAGGTCACTGCAGGAAGGGCAGGAGGTGCCAGAGCTGGGATTCCCCTGCAGCCCATGGAGGAGACCACAGCAGAGCAGGAAGATGCCCAAAAGAAGATTGTGACTCCATGGTAAGCCCATGCTGGAGCAGGATCCTGGCAGGGGGACCTGCAGACCCAGGGAGAGAGGAGCCCATGCTGGAGCACCCTGTTCCTGAGGGACCACAGCTGCTGGAAGGAGCCCACGCTGGAGCAGTTCCTGAAGGACTGCAGCCCATGGGAAGGACTCACTTTGGAGAAGTTAATGGAGGAGTGCCTCCCCTGGGAGGGACCCCACACTGGACAAGGAGAAGAACTTTTTCCCTGAGGAGGAAGCAGTGGCAGAAACAACACATGATGAACTGAATGATAACCAGCATTCTCCATCTCCCTGAACTACTAAGAGAGAGGAGATAGAGAATCAGGAATGAAGTTAGGACCAAGGAGGGAGGGGTAAGAGGAAGGTGCTTTTAAGACTTGTTTTACTTCTCATTATCCTGCTCTGAGTTTGATTGGCAACAAATTCAACTAATTTCCCTGAGTCTTGCCTGTGACAGGAACTGGTGAGTGATCTTTCCCAGTCCTTATCTCAACTCATCAGCCACTCATTACATTTTCCCTCCCTTATCCAGTTCAGAGGAAGGGGGGATGACAGAGTGGCTTTGGTGGGTGTCTGGCCTCCAGCAAAGGTCCAATCACTGCAGCAGCATTAATTATGCTGGGAAGATCATAAAAAGAATGGGCAAGAGCTACATTTTATCCATGGCCCAGGTAGAAGCCCTGTGATCTATTTCAGATAGCCGGAGCAGAGGCATAAAAGACAAAAGAATAAGCAGGGCAGTATCAAGTCCTATTTTTGAGGGATAACTGTAACATCAGAGTTCATCCTTTCATCTCCACAGATCTTGAAATGATCTTATCAGCTGAACAGACAATAGCATCCCTAAATCCATATGTGCATCCAATAGGAGGTAGCACTTTAGTAGCATGTAAAAAAACCTCAGGAACAAAGAAAGCTTCACCTTAGAGCAGTTGCAAAAGCATTTTTCCATACAGAAAAATAACACAAGCTCTTCAATGTGCTGGCAAAGGACATTCAGAACCTATCAGTACCAGTGAGCACACAGGATGCTAAAAGGGGCCATTTTGAGAATGCCTGCACAAACCTGACAGAAAGAAAAATGACCTATTCTGAAAAATAGGTCTGTATTTATCTTTGTCTCCCACAGAAAGCATACAAAATGGAAGGCATTCAGTGTCTTTCAGGAGTGCCATCCCTCTTATCAAAAGGCTGCAAAATTGGTCAGATGAAACTTTTACCTGTTTCAGCAGGAATGTTTCCTGAGCAAGGAAGCTGGTACCAAGTCTGACAGTCTAACCAGCTTCCCTTCAATTTCTGCAAGAGACCTTTTTGACATACACAGAGGGAAGGTAAAGGCATTCAAACTGCTAAAGACTGTGCAAAGCAGCAGCTTTGGATTGTCATTTGAAGGTCAGCTTCCAACACACAGTATTTATTTTCCTATTGCCAAACAACCTGAATAAAAAGGACTTACAAGAGAATACGTTAATTGATTCTAGAATATTATTAGGTTTTCACAATACTGTAGCATTTTTTTCTATGAAAAGCAATGAAAAAATGGTTCTATTTAGAAGTGGTAATAGCTGTAGTCTTTGAACATATGCTTAATGAATAAATTTGTTAGGAAAAAAGCCTTGTGTGTATTGGAGGGGGGAAGTATGTTTGTTCTCACTTGAAGTGTGCCATGATGGCAATCATCAACAGCAAATGGCATCTATTGTTGGGACTAAAAAAAAAAAAAAACTCATTTGGCCATTCACTTTCAGGTGAAATTACTCTTTTAAATAACACATTCTTTTAGCTAAACAGCTGAGTTAAAAATAAAGCAATAGCAGATCCATGTCATTAAGGACACCTGATAAGCACTTTGGTAGGTGCAAAGAACCATAACCAGGCAGCTTGCTGCCACCACATGGGGTGCAGCACACAGAAAGCCAACAGCCCACAGGGAAGAGGTATTCAGATCCCGTGGGGGGAGAACAGCCTAACAACCCAGTGCTACTGCATATTGCAATGGTGGGAGCAATCCCAGGGATGAAATTATATAGGATACAACAAAACACGGGACCTGAGCAGAATAGACTCTGTAAAGCTGAAATGACAACCAAAAAACTTGTGATGAAAAACACATGAGAACAAACTCAACCTACTGCGTTGCCATTTGCATGAGCAGGTGGATAAATCTAATAAGCTGGTAGATTTGTTTGTGAAATTAAAATGCCAATTCCATACACTGGGAAGTGTGAAAAATATCCACAGTCAAGCCAGAGCTGGCTGAGTATTTTTAAAGGAAGCTTGACAGATGTGAAAATGTACTGCAAAAGAGTCAAACCTGTCAGTGTTTACTCAGCTCTTCTGTTGAAGAACTCCATGTTCCTCTCATGGAACGCCTGAATCTCTCCTTTCTCCACTTAAACTGAGAGTTTAAGCTCCTCAGTTCCACTCTGAATGCTCTGAAGGAAGGTTCACAGAGGCAGATTTTCCTTCCTGTTCTTTTTTTTCAATAACATGTTTGACTGTGACTCTCTTTTGGCAACACAGCCAGATCTCAGTTGGAAGGCTCAATTTGTGGTGAAAGAGCCACGGGGAACTCCCAAATTGCATTCAACCAAATCTCCTGGTGCAAATTTCCACACTGCAGTTGGAAATCTAACAAATGTAATGAGTGAGACCATGCCATGATCACCACCTCTTTGACAGCTCTTCTCAGGTAGCAGGGTTGGGAGACTGCTTCAGCCAAGCACAATGCCTGCTCTCCATCAGTTTTTTTTTTAACTTCTCAATCCTTGCAGTCCCTCCTCCCTTTTAGTTTTCCTTGTGAAGATGCAGAGCAGGTCCAGATCTTAACAAGGATCAGAGACCATGTGTAGGTAGAAAGAGATAAGATTCACAAACAAAGCAAGTCTTAGTCAAGACAGAACAGTGATAGAATGAAGAAAGGATTCCATCTATAAAACCCCTAATTCTTGAGGTTGGTACTCCACAACTACTCACCTCTTAATGCTGTCCTTACTGAAGAGCTTTGTTTGTTGAGGTTTCTTGCATTTCCTCATGGTGATGTCACCAGCAGGCATAAGGAAAGCATGAAACCTCAGCCAGCAAACTAGTAAGGCAGAGGTCAAGAAAGCATGATTTCCAAGAACAGTAGAGGCTTGAAATATGGTGACATTAGACTTCCAAAGGGTGTCAAACTTATCCTCTGTGACAGTCCCTATTGCTGAAGAACAAGTTGAAAAAATAAGTTTATAAAGCTATTGCACATGGGCCACGTGACAGGTCAGCAAAGTTCTGTTCTCTAAAATGACTTGTTGTTTTACCAGGCTGATTTTCAGCTTATTTGAGCTATGATATTAGTTTGTCTATTAACTAATCAGTTAGTCCACCAAACCAGTGCCCATGAGGCATGCATATAATTTAGTATGTAATAACATGTGCAATTCTGCACTGTTTTGGATCTCACATCCCTGAAACAGGCTCTTCAGTATTTTTGACTTAGACAATGTGTGTTCTATGGCATTAAAATGGGTCCTACAAAACCATTCTCATCAGTTAAGATAGACAATGGACTAGCAGCAACAAGCAGAGAAAGGAGAAGATATAATACAGACAGCAAAAGAAGGTGTATGTTTGGGAATAACGGAAAAGAGAATATCTGATAAGAGGAAAGAAGGAAAATAATACAAGGCCATAGAAGAGAAGCCCACAGGAGGAGGAGGAGTGTGAAAAGCCTGACAGAAGGACTGAGTGGAGACTAAAAACAGCATCTGGCAGTAGCTCAAATCAAACAAGGTAGCATATGCAAGAACTACAGCATACTGAAAACTTCCTTCCTCTTGGGCATTAAATAACCTCAAAATTAAGATAGAGAGTCTTCCCTCCCTCTCATCTGAAATATCTTGCTCTAAACTCTGAAAAAGAAAAAAAAAATTAGTTAAACTTTTGGTGATTGCCATTTCCCAATTACAACTGTCTGCTCCTACTGAAAATTTTCAGACATAAAGCCGCAGAAATCAGGCACTGGTTTTGATTACTTCTTCTAGTGGGAAACATAATAGTGGGTATCTCATGCCTAACAGGGCATCAAGAGGCCAGATTTTCAAAAGGTCCAGGAAAATTTTCAAAAGCTTCAATCTCCCTAGATAGAGCCCTAATTCTGTTGAAATAACTTGTTCATCAAAAGACCGGCCTAAGTTTCATTTTCAAAAGCAGCGTAAAAATATGGATTACATTTCACACTGACAGTGAGACAATACCTCACAGTTGTTTTTGAAACTGAGACTGACATGGTTTTCAAACTGCTGCCTACCACGTGCTTTTGCTTCCTTTAATTGTGTCTGGGAATACAGCACACAAATGTGTCTGTTGTCACTCACAATTAAGAAAATAGATACAGTTGTAAGAACTTCAAATATTACAAGCTGGGCAGTGTGAGGACAGCCCAGCATTCTAAATCTTACACTGCAAGTGATGCTTATGTTATCTGCACCTGCACACTGAGAAAGTCCCACATTGGGAAGAGTGTCAGTGCTGGCCAGGGACAAATAGAACTTCAGTTCTGTCAGTTCTCACAGGGGTGAAACATGGTCTTACAGGTAGACATGCCAAGGCAAGCAATGCAACTTCAGAGAATACCCCCCCACGCCCCACCTCTTTTCTGTCATGTGCACAGGCTGCCACATCTACATCTGACTGCACAGCAGGAACAAACTACAACCACAATCCTTCACCCTGTGACCATCTGGAGCAGGGCTGTGACTGGAGTTTGCTGTTGCTCTCCTCAGGTCCATATGCCCATATTTCCTTCATCAGAATACAGAAAAAGAAAGAGGAAAAGTTGATGTCACCCAGCCCTCACTTTAACAAAGAGCACCTGGTCAAATTTACATTCTGTGACAGTCTCTGTTGCTGAAGAAGAAGCTTAAAAGGTAGGACCTACACACAGACAGGCATGAGCAATGAGGGGAGAACTGTCCTAACATGAATGATGAAAGGAGGATTGACAGAACAGCCCTGAAGAATCATTGGAGGGAACTGACAGCCCAGAGATACTATTTTGCTGCCTGTGGAGCACTGGAGACACAGTAGAATGTACTTTTACCTTGGACTGAGGATGCCAGTCTCCACAGGAACTGACAGAAACGGTTTAAAAAACTCTAAACGCTGTGATCTACCTTTGAAATACAGCTGCTTGCCTGCTAGAGGTCCTGATTCTTAGTGTATTACATATGCCCCAATGTTCTGTCAGCATGTGCTCATCATTCTCCATACACCATTAAATATTTCAAGTGATATTCTTGTGTTAAGGTTTGAAGACTGAAACCCAGGAACATATCAGCAAATGATTCTGTTGTCTTTTCATGCAGTATGCCTGAAAGGTATATAAAAAAAAAATCCAACTTTCACTGGAACTTCTTTGGAAAGCAAATAATCAGTTCCCTTAAATGCCGTATGAAATCCCACTGTGAATAACAAAGTAATACCCTGGGTATTCAACAATCAGATATCCTTGATAGTGTGACTGCTGTGCTGGGCTAATAGAGCTGGCAGAAGGGCAAACATACATCAGGGGACACCATCAACAGGGTCAAGCCTTTAAATTACAAATGCCAGTTTACCAATTACCTTTACTTAGTGTGAAGCAAGATAACAATTTTATGCACAGCATAGAAGGAGAATGAAGAGCATCAAGTCAACTCGTCACCTGCCTAGCTTAAGAAGAATTAACAGAAAAAAACCCAAAAACCTAAGAACTTATCCAGCCCTTAATAAAGACGTAATAATACTGAAAGAAACTGTATTATAACTGTATTATAACTGTTCTAAATCAATAAGGTCCATAGAACTAAAACAGACACATGATAATTTACCAAATAGATGCTTGTCAAAAAGAGTAGACTTTTTAAATTTACTCTTTATTGAAATCAGGGTTTCTCATAGACACCTGTAGATAGTGTACCTTGGCACTGCAAACTGCCTCATCCTCATCATCTCTCTGATTCTTAAATGCCATTAAGAGATGAACTGAGATTTCAATTGGTTTAATTTTCAAGTATTTTGTGTATGCACTGCAGAACAAACTTGCTTCGATAAAGATTTGACTGAAAGACTTCAACTTCAAACTGTCAATCCAAGTGCTCACTCCTTCAAAAATAGCATGTTAATCTTGCTCATCCCCACAGGCTCACGTGACTTCTTTTATCTATATCCTGTTTCCCACCCGCACAAGAGCAGCTCGTGGCTGTGTCGTGCAGCTACAGCAAAACTTTTCAAGCCTCCAGAAACACCATCCAGTTTCATTTCACTCTGTTTTTTACTTCATGCACTGTGCTGGATGTGAGCATGTGAACATGAGGCAGTTCTGTGAAATAAATGGTCTTCTAGTTACTTAAAGTGACCATTCTTCAATCTAGTCCATAATTTTATGGTTTCACCATCTGTATTAACTGGCTGCCATAAACAGATCCTAACAGTTTCCAAAGGAATCTTTCAGAATTTTAATTTGCCCTCCAACCTACCTTAATCAAGCCATGCCTTAGATGTTTTTCACTAGCTCCTATGCCCTGCAATGAAAGCAGTCTTTTCTTTGTATGAATGTAATTGATTGCTCAACTTAAACACTACAACATTGAAGACCTT
>VZUA01087110.1:214-14639 GCA_013401035.1 Horornis vulcanius
CTAGGAGAAGTATGGCTGAAGCAGAAGGACTGTGGCCTGGGTCAACCTTTGATTTTTCTGATTGTAAAGGGATGTGATACAATTCAGGTCTCACTCCATCGTTATCTTCTTTTCACCTTCATCTCTAACCCAAACAGACCCTAGGTAGAGGAAAGGTAAATTCAGCCTTCTTGCCTTGTATGCCTTGAGATCCTCCTAGCAGCCTGAGGGCAACAATGTGAATGGATTTTTCCCTTGTCAATAGGCTAAGACCACCAGCTCTCATAAACAAAGGAACACCAGGAAAAGAAACTCCTTTTTTTTCTTTCTTTAATTACAGTTGTTGTGGCTCACAGACTGAACTAGCTGGAGTCCCTCCTACCCTCCTCCTGGATCATGCAAAACCTTTATTTGTTTTTAAACCTGTGTAACTGCTTCTAACAGGAGGGCATTAGGTAAGCAGCAGGTGAGGTGGTGCTACATGAGCAGTAAAGCTGACTGGGTGAGCATGAAGAGACTGATGCCAAACTGATAAAAAGCCATTAAAGAATACCTGTGTTTGCCATGGATCTGCAGACATACTCCTTTGTCCCGTTTACTCAGGAAGAAAACAGCCTCACACAGCACTCACTCCCTGGGCAATGGATATTCCCACTTCAGAAACCAAAACCCAACATTTTGTATTTTTACATGATGCAGCTACTTGAACTAGGATAGGAATATCTGCCCACTCTGGCAAGGAAGTGATACTTATGTGTTGCCATCTCAAATGTATGACAGCTGACTGGCAAAAGGTGTGAAGGAAGCAGAAGCTGATCAAAGACCAAATTGTTCCCAGATACGTTTTGGATTGATGTTACAGCTCTCCACTCACACAGAGAAAAGGCAGGATAGAAACTAATGAATAATTAAATCCCTGTAGGTTGAGGGCTTTCCAGTGAGTGTCTACAACCTCTTCAGGCTAGTTTCAAGGATGATGCTTGAATTGTGCTCATGTGACCTTAGGAGTTATCTGGTATAAAGTAGGGAAAAGGATTTAATTACAGAGAGCAGATAATCTTTGTTCTAATGCCTTTAATGCTATCACTTTCTCTGCAGCTACTTTATACATAATAACAGCTTAGCTTTCATTACATATATATATATTTAAAAAGACAGTATCCTCCTGTCACCACATAAGCAGCACTGCTTTCATTCATTTAAAGTCATAATTTCTCTCTGGCTATAGGGTATTGCATTCTATGTCATTCCATATAATAATCTTCTAGGAATATATATTTTCGCCGTTATTATTGAGATTGCTTCAGCCAACAAGTGCCCGTGGAACAAAATTGCAAATAAGGAATGCAGAAAGCTGGCAATAAGCTGTGTTTCTCCTGTTGATGTGCGATACTGACCCTTAGGATTGAGACAATACATAATCTGAGGTGTCCTTTGGGAAGGTGGGACATCTGAAGGAAAAAGTCAGCAATAGCGTTTCCTCCAGAGACCTGAAACTATTCAATGACTCACTCTCACACAGTGTTAATTGTGTTTGACACCAAGTACTGATGCTCAGCATACTTGTGACAGACAACAGAACATTTTTCCCTCTTGGATAGCAGGTTAGTTTATTTTCCACTGATACCAGCCAATGATTGCATCAGACTGTCAGCTTTGCTTACAGAGGGCCAAACTTGTCCTTGAAAATGTTTATGATTTGTGGTAGTATTTCTATACCTGAAAAAGTCCAAGGATAGACATGGTGAAAATATGATTTTGGTGGTAAACCTTATTTTGGTTGAAACAGTTTAGAGGTTAAGCTGGATCAACACTAATGGTGTTACCAGGCTCTCCTTTTCACACTACAGGACTGGCTTCAGTGATGTTTTACCCACCCAGAGGTGGATGAGTGCTGAAGGCAAAGTTATCTTTGTTGCCCTGTATGCACTTCCTTCAGTCAGGGATGACGTACCTAATTGTGTGTGGGGTTGTCCGTGGTACAACACCTCTGCAGGGAGAAACAGGAATTTAATCTCCCCACCTGTCACTAGCCTGTCATGAAAGCTGAACCTGCTTTGAGAAAAGTCAGATGCAACCTCTGCATACCAGAAGTAGGGAATCAACAGGTTGTGTTAGGAAACCCGCCTGTGGAGGAGGGAAGTGCAGAGTGTCTCATTTTGGGCCTGGTTGTCTTGTTATGTTCTCTTTTGGCACGAATTCTTCAGGATTTCTGGTAAATTGTACCTGCTGCTACCAGGCTCAGAGATAATCAACAGCTAGAGTATAAATTAGGATTTTTTTTTATTAAAGAGTTTACTTTGAATTCTTTATATAGTGGCATAAACTGCTACTCCACTGTAATTCAGAGAGCCTCCTACTTGGAGCAAATCTGCTGCAGAGACAGCATCATTGAAGGGCTTGTGCAAATGTCTCCCTGCCACTCCAGTGCTACTTCATAGGCAGCACAGAGCAAGCCCTGAAGGATAGCTTGCATAATGAGTTTCCCCCACTGCAGAGAAGAAAAGTGATCCCCAGATGGCATACCAGAAAAGCAGGAGGTTAATTTTATTTGAAATTCCCTTAACTAAGAATTTGGTCTCAATAGGTGAGTGAATTGAACCTCCAGAGCAGATGGGTTGATGCTCTAAATCCCATGCTACAAGGCTTGTGCTGTTTTTCAAGAAACAAAGATGAAACAATAGCTCTTTCCCAGTTTTCAGCAACCTTTTCCTCATTAGGGTATAATGCAATGCTTTGAAAGATGGTTACAGACCTTTGGCACCTTGGGTATTACAACTCATGGGCACATGCCATATTAAAAATAGATTAATTTAGGATAGACCCTTGAACTTTGCTTTTCATCTATGTCCCAGAAAAAACACAATACAGATTAAGCACATTACAAAGCACAGACATGCAAATGCTTATGTGTATCTCCTTATTCCCTAACCCAAGTAGATCTATAACAAAATAATTTAGCCTCTTAGATTCTGCATATAGATGATCAGTGTACTTTCCTTTTCTTTTCCCACCCATGAGACCACATATCTATTAAAAAAAATTGCCTTTTGACAAGGTGTTGTGCATTCTTCCTGATAATAGCTCCAGGCAAATGTATCAGTCACACTGAATGAAAGGCATTTGGGGAGGGGGTTGTCTTATATCTTGGCAATATGATGCCAAAATGGTGGCAAAGTGTCAAGTTCTCTGATAGTCACTCTCTAGAAATAAGTTACTTTGAAACAGGTGTCTTGAGTTTCATCAGGTTAATCAAGAGAGAAATGGGTAAGTTGGACAGGTTTTACTGTTGTGGGAATTTTATTGCTCAAGCAAGTAATTAAATTGTTCACACAGAAATCACCTCACAGTAAAAATACATTTATGACAGGATGGTCTTGTTCATCTTGATGAACCAGGCCCCCAGCTCTTCTTCAGGCTGTGTGTGCATGTAGGTTCATGTGAGTAATCATATTGTTTGGAAGTTATACTATCACAGTTTGCATGTGCAAACCTTTCACAATGACACCAAAATATATTTGATATCCAATATTTATATTACAGAATAGTAAGGAAAGTGGGTTTAGAACTGCTTCTAGAAGGAATTAACACACTTTCAAAAAAGTTGCATGCTCCTTAGGGATTAAAAAGTTCAGAAAAGTGGTAATCCACATAACAGTGGTTACAGCTAAACAGTATATTCATGCATTAACAGTGGGATTCAAATTTTAAAACTAATAATATTTGTTCACTTTTCTAAACGTTGGCAAAAAAAAATCCTCAAATGGTTACTTGATAGTTTAGCTCTTTATGAAAGCACAGTTTAACAGGATCTCAAAATTAAACATGGCATTCCTTTAGGTATTTCCAGTCACACCCCTCTCTTAAATTACATTTTTGTCTGTGAGAAAGATTGAAGGATGACCCCCTGGTTATTCTGGAATTTCAGCAATCTTCAATTAACAGAAGTCTAAAACTTTCCAGAGTGCTTGTCCTGATCATTGAGTCATCCTTGCACTGATAAAAATCTCAGGCTATTCTTTCATTTATTTGTCTCTTCATTTATCTGCCTGCCTCTGTAGATATAAACAACAGAATAAAAAAAAAAAAATTACATAATGCTGAAAGTTTCCTTGGAGGGATAAGTCACCTCTGAGCAAAATGTAACCATGGAAAATTCCAGATAGCACAGGATGTTTTCTTTTCCTTCGGAAAATACTGGTGTTTCAAAAGGACTGGGATAAAGGACAGGCAGACTCGAGCCACAGCAAGCACTTAGGGAAAGCTTTGTTTTGGAGGCTGCTGAAATGCAGCTGCTGCAGCAGCAAGCACCCAACCCAGGCACACTTGTCCTGAAGGTGCTCAAGAGAGTAAAACTCGTGCCCTTTGTTTGTGCGGTGACAATCTTGAGAGTTTAATGGGACTGTTGTCCTGTCTCAGGCCAGGGCTGAGGAAGAATTCCTCTCAGGCTGTCCTTGGGGTCCGAGGCGGGTGGCACTAAGTGGGTCTCCATCACTAGTCCCTGTCACATCTCCAGACAGTCAGTGATCCTGTGACTTCTGGTGCTTGCTGCCCTGGTCGAGGAACCTGCTTGGGACCTTGGGTCTGTCCCCACAAACAAGGCATAAGTGGGGAGTGTGCCATGACCATGATTTTCTCCTCATTTAGCCTTTTCCAAGCGTCACTCATCTAGCAGAACTTAGAAGGTGAAGTAGGGAGCCCCCACCCTATGTTAAACAGCTTGCTTATAAATGTTGGCTGAACACTTTTCCCAAAGTACACATTTTCCCTCTGCAGAAACGCAGCACACACCATTTTTCCAGTGCATTTACCCTCTGTGGTATCAAAGTTTTACTTTGTGCCGGGAGGGAATGACGTGCCCCAGTTGAAATCCCCCTGTTTCCCTCTTTGGGAAGAATTGGGAGCAGCCTTCCACCCCAGGGCAGCGGGCAGGAGGAGGCCCAGGTGGGGGAGCTCTCACTGCGTGGGAAGGGAGCAGGGATAATGCTCCCAAAGCTCCTGGCCCATCCTGGCCACCACGCTCATTTTTATTCTCTCCCAGCATTGGGAGAGCAGTATATCCAAGCTTCCTTTGTGCTCCAGGCTTTACTAGTGGGTTTCTCATGGTACTTAAAGATCACCTCCTATCTTTGTTTTCAAAGTGAATGTGGAAGGTCTCAGTTTGTTTCAAATACTGCTGTGGTGGCACTGACTTTTCAAAAGAGCTCAGTTTTATCTCTGGGCTTGCAGGGGCACTTTCCTTTATGTCTCTTGGGAGCTCAACAATGTGTTGTGTGAAAAGGATTGGACTGGATGCTAAACACAACTGGTTATTTTACAATAAAATTGTAAATACAAAAAAAAGGATCTTATTTTCAGAAGAATGTTAAAATAGGAGGAATGTAGAGATGAAAATGTGATAAATCAGTAGCATATTGTACATTGAGTGTGTTTGCCTGCTGAATCAATTTGGGTCTTTTGAGAGGAACAAATTGGAGAGAGTTCAGTAGGAAGCAGCAAATCCTGGGAGTGGAATGAAAGAACTCAGACAAAATATTGTCATGATTTAATTACCCAATGTATTGCTAGGTAATAACTAAGGAAAATGATGTTATAATAGAATAAAAAGATTTGAAGTTTATAAACATCCAGGAATGAAAGTGTACCCAAGCATGATTAAGAGACATGGGGGTGTAAAACTCAAGTGGAGATGCATTTAAGCCAAAAGGCAGGTAAGAGTTTTTTAAAGGAGGACTGAAATACCTTGCAAAGGAGCTACTGAAAACTTGTGATTTGTAGAAGTATTTTGAGCAAAATAACTCAAGAGGTCTGTGAAAACCAATCCTGCTCCTCCAAAGACTGAATGACTTAATAAGTCTTCCTACATAGAGTATGGTATGTTTGACCTTGATTGGCTTTTCATATAACAGAAACTCCTACAGATATGTTCTTGCCACACATGTTAATTCTTTGACTTTCTGGGTTGGACTGGACTCTGAAAGAAGGATACCTTGGGTAGAAAATTACCCTTGTGTTTGCCACTCACCTCCTGTGTGACTGTAGGCACATCATAGCCTTTCCCTTTGAGTCATGCCTCTGCTCAAGGGCTCTGATGGAGCTGGTTAAGGAGCCCTGGGGAGCTCAGGCTTTGCTGGAGAGGAAAGCAGAGCCATGTGGCAAATGAGCTGTTGGGCAGTCAAGCACTGAGGCAGAGGGTTTATCTTGCAGGCCACCCATAGCAAATGCAACCTCTCCCCAATGGCTAAAACCTCCAGCGTTAGGAGTTATGACAATTGGGAGATGGCCCACGCTGCCAGAAAGTGAAGAGTTCCCCAGGCTCCACTAGAGCCAAGAGGTGTGTCATCTCAGGAGATTTCTGGAGCTTATGAGGATACTGAGATTTGCTGCTCACTGCAAAAGGCAGGCTGAGGACTGGTTTTGTTTGTCTCATTCCTTTTCCTTGTTAACCTTAAGTCAAGATCCATGGAAACCTAACAGTGAAGAAAAAGTTATGGGCAGGAGGGATTGCAGTGGAGCTGGCGCATTAACTCTTGATATTTTCATGACTTGAGGAATCCAGTTGTGACACTGAGTTGTCTTATCAATAAGCCAGAGTTTCTACATTCTTCTTTTCAGGAGCACCAGTGCTCAAGAGGGTCTGCTACCAGACCTTTATTAAATTCTACATTTGGTCTAACTTCTTAAATAATTGTCTGGTCTCGAATTTCAAATACTTTGGACATCAATGAAGACAGAATGTACAAAAGATGAGGAAATCTCTCCTTCTGCTTCTGTTTCTCAAGTTCTGCAAGAGTTTATTCTGCAAGCTTCAGACTTTAGAACAGCAGAAATAAAAAATTCTCAGCCCATCTTCCTAGGATTTAGTGTTGGTAGATGGAGTTTTGCCTCATTCTTATGTGTATTATCTGTTCTACTGTGTGCAAGTGTCTTGACTAATTTGTAGCATCTATGAGTCAGGCAGTGATTTAAGAAAATGCCACAAAATTTCAGGATAAAAAAAATTAACATGCCTTCAAATGTCCTTATTGATTCTCTCTTTCCTTTTTCTCTTCTCATAAACTTTAAGTGTATATTTGGTGTAGGGAAATAAAGTATTTGTATTCTTCATCACACAGTCAAAGGGGAAATTATCTTTGTCCTTTGTCTATAGGTCTTGTTAAGGATTAAAAACCCCTTTGATTAAATTAAACAGCAAGATACCTTGAATCACTCAGCTGTTACTTCACCTGTAGGCATAATTACCGTTAATAATAAAAAAGTACTCTAGGAAGTTCCTGATGCCTGATTTGTTTTCTGCAAACCATATGTGTTTATTAATTTCCTAATAGGAATTTAAGAAAGCTGCAAATAATGAAAGAAAATAACCACTATGCCCTCTGTCCCTGCTACGTTTCACTTTCTATTACAGCTCTGTCAAGAACTCAGCAGCAGTCGTGTTACTTATGGCTGTGCAACACATGTTTCTTATGTTTGAGGATGGCTCACAAAATTTAGATTCTCTCTGAAAGTTCCAAGGCTTTTTTGTCAGCTACTTTTTAGTCTTTCCTCTCCTTTGCTCTCCATTTCTGCAGACAGTCAAATTTCCATTTCCTCAGTATACTCCGAATCGTTTTGCAGCTAATTTACACTTTCCCGGGTCAGGCTATTGGCCAAATATGAAGTTGCAAAGCTTATCTCAATTTGAAGCAAGTTCTACATCCATTCCCTATGCAAGGGAACAAGTCAGGGGTGTAGGGGGAAGACATTTCTCAAATTCTCTCTTCTTTACCTTTGGAGAACTTGCTTTGTGTTTTTTCCCCTAGTGTTTTCACTAAAATATTCTGATAAGGATACCTAATTATTCTGAATGAATTAGAATGTAAAGCAAACAGAGGAGTGCAGCATGAAAAGTTTGTATTCAATATTTTAAACAAGACAACTTCTCAGCATAAACACACCCAGTGTATGGAGCACATCACAGATATTGCCATACCTTCGATATTGCAAAGAAATATCTCAGCAGATTTTGGAGCTGTCTCCTTGGTGAATAAGAATCAAGTCACTCTTCTGTCCTGCTCTTAGCAATAAGCCTGTGAGCCTTGTTTAAGGTACAGTACAGCATTATAAAAAAAGACTCAGTCTGTGCCCAGTTTTAAAGATAAAGTTTATCATATCATATTTCAGGGATATCAGTCTAAAAATTTACACAAGCACTCAAAAAACACACATATACCTAAAATCATCTATTGATAGATGCAGAAAAGGGCTGCCATATCAGATAATATATCTTCAGCCTGTTGAGGGTCCTGGTTATCATTCTCTGGTCAAAGTATAATATTGAGTGCTACTAAATCTGCCAAATCAAATTTATCTGGGCTTCCATTAATCAAAAGTGTTTTAAATAGCATGTTTCTATTTATTGTCAATTAACAACCTAACCATCTCAGATGCAGTGCTTGTCTGACACAGCTACTTGAACAAATCAGATGGACTGCCTGACAGACACAGTTCATGAGCATCAGGCTTTATTTTTGTGTGGTGCACCATCAAGAGTTATGATTCCTTGAGAACACCTGTAAACATCAGTATGTTTTCTGGTTTTTGTAAGTGAGAAAAAATTTGCAGATTTTTATTTATTTCAGTAATTTTAGTATAGTTATGGCAATTCTGTCAAAGGTAATTCCGTGGCAGAACCTTCTTTATTCAGCAACCCAGAAAAACAGTTAAAATATAGATTTTCAGTGGCGTTACCAAAAATTGTCTCCAAAGTTATGCAATTGCCACCTGTCAAGTTGTTCAACACCTGTGAATGCTCCATGTGGCCAAGAACAGCACCCAAACTCCTGGTAATGGCTTTTGTGCTTCATCCAGCAGGCTGCACTCGCTGCTGACACAGACGCAGCCTGCCTGGGAGTGTGAGGTGTGCGGAGGCTGCCTTGCACAGGCACTTGGAGACCACAGGGAGCCAGCCACGGGTGGGGGAAGGGGGCAGGTACACACGTCACCAGCCATCTGTCACCGTCTTTTTCCTGTTATCTGATTATGGACAGGTTTGTCTACAATTTTGAGTGAGGAGTAAGCATTATTAAATAGATGTCTGGCTTAAAAGAATGCTTTGCTGTTGCGAATTTAACACTTGATTGACATCCCTGGCGACTGGAGTCTTCTCCCTCCCCGTGGGAGAAGGGAACAGCAGGCAGTCACAGGCACAGCCTCACACCTCTCCTCGGGTGGCTTGGCCTGGGAAATTGTGCTGGGAGTGGGAAATGGGCTCCATCGTTGGGCCCACCAAAGAGCTGCAGGAACAGCTGGCAGTTAAGTAGTGTAGTGTCAAATATTCCCCCGTGAAACTTTTTTTCTGGCAAGCAGAAAGGATAAGAATAGTCTGTAGAGGATGAAACACATCCAACTCTCCTATCTAGCTTCACATTATGAAGAGCAGGGTTTCTTTAGGGAAGGAAACTTGAGACAGGCAGAGAGGGCTAGAGCTGGAGGTAGGAAAGCACATTTCAGTAGCACCACATGAAGAAAGGCATTGATGTTCAGTAGAGAGGAACTGGCCAGCAGAGGAGTGGAAGTGAGGATTCACAAATGACTACACAAAATGTGAAATGAAGCAGGGGAAAATTTCTTCTTTAAGACTTTCCATTTAGTGAGGGACCTATTCATAATTTTACTTTCCTGGTTTTCTTATATTCCTTTAATATTAATTATGAATTAGTTACTTCATATCTTCTGTGGGGGCATCACACACTTTGAAATCATTGTGATTTTCTCAATGGTAAAAAGAGCATAGGCAATAACCCTGGATGCAGCTGAAAAAAAAACCAGCAGTCCAGAGGCAATTGCTTAGGAGTTATATTTTTTACTTCAGGAATAAAGAAAAAAGCCATGTATTTTTCCCTGTGTGGGGGGGAAAAAATATTGGAAAATGAAGTTAATATATGTCTTTGCAACAGGTATTTGCAAAGAGTTCAGGCTTGCCCAGTCAAAATCCAATGAACAGAAAGCAGTAGCTTGCATTGAAATAGTTTCACCTTTGCCTGCCCTTTAATCCTGAGCTGCCATATTTTCCATTAAACTTTTTTCACACTGCTAATGCCCTTTCTACAGTGTCACTTCCAGTTCATGAAACCTTTCTGCCCTTCTGAAAGTTCCCTTTGTTACAAGTAGCCGGTGCCTAAAGATTGTGATTTGTTTGTTTCTGTAGTGGTGAATGTTGCATTGTACTTACAATGAAATGTCTGTAAAAGACAGTGTAAATTGTTCTCTCACACCAAACTGGTTTTGAACTAATGCTCTTGCAGTAGGTCAGCTTGAATTAAAACTGACAGGATACTTAGTGTTACAAGGAAAAAAAAAAAAAAATGTATCTGAGTGTGCTCTTAATCCAGTTGCAAGGGAAGGCTTAGTGAAAATCCTCCAGGAGGTCTTCATCATTTAAGACCAAAGTCAGTTGCATAGTCTGGATAAAAAGAATGGAATGAGAAGAAAAAGGCCAGGGAGACCTAGAATTGGGCTGAGATTTCACTGTGCTGTTTGTTACTGTTTCTATTAAAGTGTCATCCAGTTGACATCAGGACTTCGTCTTGCCAGAGGCTGCCTCACCATGTATACTCCCTGAGCTGGAGAACTGTTTTCAAGACTTGCAAATAAAGGCAGTTTTCTAACAGGACAGAGAATAAAGTTTGATGAAAATAGATTCACTGTGTAAAAAAAAATGCCTAGTAAGAACCCCAAAACCTTCTTGCATTTTTCTTAAGCAAAAATACAAAAACCAAACCAAATTAAAAAAATCACAACAAAAACACACAAAAATTCACAAAAAACAAACTAACAAAAAAACCACAAAAAACCCAATCAAAATCCACAAAAATGAACAAAACCCAAAACCACGAACACACAAACAACAACAACAAAACAACCAAAAAAAGAAAAGAAAATCTGGATGAAGTTTGGCCAGCTCCCAGTGACTCCCAGTGTAACTGCATAATAGCGGCTTAAATGTGTTTTCTAGAATACTCTCTTAGATCAACTGCAGCAGTATAAAGTGGGATAGGTTTTTTTACATGACAAATGTAAAGCAGTGGTTTAAAACTATAAAATAGGATTCTTTTTCTATAGGTATTCTTTAGGGAGAAAAGCTATTCAACAGGTGTTTCCCCTGAAGCTGTATTGTTTAATTTTAACATAATATACAGCGGTCACAAATATGTGGGCCTTGGACAACACACCTGTAATTAAGAGCCACTTTTTGTACTGTTATTTCAGAAAAGCATGTTTCACCGTTGTTTACAAGCATTGAAGTATAAACCTGAACTCAAAGTTCTACCTTGTTTTCTTTGTCTTTACTTTTCTCTCTGTAAAATGGGCCTGAAGGTCTTTTATTCATGATCATGCTATATCAGCTCAATAAGGAAACATTTGAAACAAGTTAGTCAGGGTACTGCACATATGTCCTTAAAATCGCAGGAGGCTTCTGTAATAATGGTGAAATGAAATACTTGAAACACTCATTCCCTGAAAACCCTTTATCTTTTTGCTTTCAAATGGGAATATTGTATTCTCTCTAAAGAAATGGATGTAGATAGGGAAACATATAGAGCTGAAATTACTCTTATTCCCTACTAATGCATTAGTTCCTGACAGTAAAAGCCTGTATTATGTGGGTACAAGGAAAGTAGGTACTGTATGAAAGCCCATATCAGATCCAGCTTTAAGGAGAAAAGGAAATATACATGGTAAGGTCTCCTCCAGGGCTACAAATGTTGCTTAAGTGGCATCGTTCCAGGGAGACAGTCCTTGAAGGTATTTGTGCTTCAGGAAGTTGCAGGGACAAAGGGATAAATGAACCTTTGCCACAGGCTCTGGCAGGGTAGAAGAGGCATGAAGGCAGATCCTGTGGAGCTGCTGACGTGCTGTGTGTGGCTCACCTAGAGTAATTTGAGTAATTTATGTCTGTGTCCTCAAGCGTGAATTGCTTTCCAATTCCCCTTTTCTCCCAGGCTGACAGTCATTAGTTGCTGACTTAATTCCTCCGCTTGTTTAGCTGTAGAGTGCAGCCTACAGAGGGAAGGGGAGAATCACTATCAAGCATACGAGCCACCTTTTCAGCTCCACATGCTGTGCACTGGGACAAAAAGGTGAATGTGTCTGGCAGCATATCCAGGCATGCCAGAGGTGTGCAGTTATTACCATCCCTCTACGGGAATGTGCTCCAGTGGCGTTCCAGGTACATTAGTTCTGTATCCAAACAAAACCTGGGCTCCTGTTTCAAAAACACTTTTAAAAAGCCAGTCCATGTTCTGCAGCCATTTGTGGCTCATGACAAAATTGTTGGTTCAAAATCCACTGTAGCAGTGGACCAAACTGTTCCTGCATCTGAAACACATAAACTGTCAATTTTTAGCCAGCTATTGAACAGGTAACACATTCATGGGAACTGCTCAGTTTACTCATCCTAGGTTGTGCTATTCACACTGCTCAAGTACTTAGTGCTCCTGAGGTCAATTTTACACATCAGTGGGTGCACGCTCACCAAAATTAAAGAGAGGCTGTTCCTCAGGACTACAAGCAGTTAGAAGGAAAACAAAAAAGGCAGGTGCAAGAACAGTGAGAGCTTGTTTTCTCTTCATTTTTTTTTCTTCAAGAAGGACATTTTGTGTAGACTGGAAACTGGCTACTCCTGGCTTGGACAGGTTCAGTCTACTGGGTACAAAACTGGTTGAGTGGCTGGGCCTCTGGTGTGGAATGGAACTAAATCTAGTTAGCAACAGGACTTTAGTGTTATTCCCCAGGGCTAGTATAGGGACCAGAACTGTTTAACATCTTTACTTTGGATGAGGAGAGAGTGCATCCTCACTAAGTTCACAAATGACACCAGGTTAGATGAGGTATTGATCTGCTTGAGGATAGGAAGGCATTACAGAGCAATCGTGATGCACTGGATCAATGGGCTGTGGGCACCTGAGTGAGGTACAAGGTGGTGAAGTACCAGGTCCTGCACCTGAGCTGCAGCAGCCCCAGGAGAGGCTAGATTAGAGATGAGAATATATTGTTTCACTGGAATTGTGGTTAGACATTGAAATAAGTTTCCCAGGGAGATCACTGGAATCACTGTCTCTGGAAGTGTTCAAGAGGTGTCTGGATGTGGCACTTGGGGATGTGGTTTAGGGGAGATAATGGACAGTTGATGATTGGACTAGATGCTCTTGAAGGTCTCTTCAAACCCTGATGATTCTATGGTTCTGTACCCAATACTCACTGACATCACACTACCACCTTTCCCTCAGCAGACGTTCTAGAAGATCTTTTTTCATTACAGAAACTTTTTTTTCCACTTCATTTTAAGAGATCAGAATCTAATATTTTCAGGATCAGTATCTCCATGAGCTTCAGTCCCCCCAAAAATGTGTTTGCTAGAAATTAAGGCTCAAAGATTGCAGGGAGGATGAAAAGGGAAGGAAAAAAAGGAATAGATACACGTAGTTTTGTGAGTCCGCAGGCATGCATATGTACCCATACACTTCTCTTCCTGTGATCATGTGGGTCTTGTTTCCTTTGGATACCTGGCTAAAATAGTGAGATCCAGCTGCAAAAATCTATTGTCTTTGTTGTCCTATAGTTTATGCCTGGAAAGGTCCTTTGTAGGACTGTGTACCAAGTCATATTTTAATTTTCCAAATGGGAAATAAAGCACATCAACAAATCAGCAGAAAGTTCCTGTATGTGTTTTGTCTTGGAGGTAGCATTTTCCAAGACTGATCTGTAGTGTCTAAGTAATGGGTGTTGGGAAATGCCTTTAATTGTTGTCCTACATAATTTAATTGTGTCCTACATTACTGTGAGAGAAGAGCTGTTAGGCAGTGTCTGTGCCAGGTGCCTCTCTATGGATGCCTGGGGTCCCTGACCTCAGTAGTTCCCATGTGCACCATTCAACGTCAACCCTTGTTAACCAAAAGCTTAAAGAAAAATTTCTTTTTCTTGATGATGCACCAGGGCTTCCTGTGTCAGAGGAAGTAACTAAATGATTTCAGGATAAAGAACAATGGAAAGTACTGTTACTGTTATCATTGTATTCAACTTCAATCACAATTAAATGACCACTACAAAAAACCAAAAAAACCTCTGCAAATAAATTGTACAGGATTTTATCAAAAGTAAACATAAGGGGAAACAGACACCAGCCTCCTCCCTTTCTCACCAAATATGATTTTTCAGGTCTCCCCATTATTTTTTTTTTTCTTCAGTTAGAGCTCAGTACAAGAGAGACCTGTTGGGGCAGGTCCAGAGGAGGTACACAAATATGATCAGAGGGGTGGAATACCTCTCCTAAGAGAAAAATGTGAAAGAATTGGGGTAGTTCAGCCTGGAGAAGGGAAAGATCCAGGGAGACCTCATTGAAGTCTTTCGACACTTGAACTTTTTAGCACAGCCTGTTGCTACAGGGCAAGAGATCATGGTTTTG
>VZUA01087110.1:16780-39169 GCA_013401035.1 Horornis vulcanius
TCCTTCCCTCTCTGGTGTTTGATTTCTCTGATTTCTTTATTTTTGGTTCCCCAATGCACTAGTGTCAAACTGATACCCTTACCAAAGCATTTGTAACCAGGATTTGATGAGAAGTCATTCATATGAAGAGACAATTTTTGTTGAACTGTCTCTTATTTGAGGCTCTGTATAGCTTGGAAAGTTCTGAGTTCATTCAATCACAGCCACAGCAGCTAGGATTTCACTGGCTGCAAAGACATAAGTGTTAGCCCCCTGCATTTAGTAAATAAAGCTTTGATTTATTGGTGGGTAGGATTTGGCTCACATCACAGACACTGGAGTGCTAGTAGTTTGGATGGAAGTGGAGCTTAGCCCAGCAGAAAATGCTTCTGAAAAATCCTTGTTTACTAAGAAGTGGTCTGGGAGGAAAACGCTTGATATGATTTGCATAAATTTTTATGAGATATAATCCCAAATTAACACTGTTTGAGCCATATGGAGTAAATTGGTTACTTTTCTTACGAGTTTCGTATGCCTTTATTTACCATATTATGAGTAAATCATCATGTACTTTGTCTGACTCTGTTTTCCCACTTTGAAGTATGGCTTTAACACCCAGCAGAAGAAAGTTGCATGACTAGTGACCTTAGTGTGAGTGAGGCTGTGTTTACAGCAGAAATCTTACTGCTAGAAATTTTGTCAGCATGTAACAGCTGACTTTGACACGTTCTCAGAAAAAAACAAATTGTGCTACTTGACCACATAGTTTGTGCAGTCTCCTGGATGGTTGCTACACTGTGGTTATACAGTACAAATGTTCCCCAAACTTTCCTCTATCATTGTTTCCTGCAGGATGTGCTTTTTTGTGGTTTACAAAAAAAGCAGAGGAGAGATAAGGAAATCATATGTGGGTGATGGTGAAATGTGGAAACATATTCTTTTCTTCTCCGCTTAAGATCCCCAGCACCCATCAATTACCTCTCCCATGTACATTCATTCTACTGATGTCTGTGTGTAACTTAACTAGACAATTTACCTGGAGCTGGTGTAATTTAAACAAATACTACTGCTGTGGCTGAGCTGATGGGATCTTCCAAGACAGAACGCAGCTGATGCATGCCAGCAGCTCGTCAGCTGTGGGGGTGATGCAGCAGGGAAGATTTTGCAACATCCAAGAGGATCAGCAGTGGGGAGAGGTTTGTCCAGCCCTACAGTGCAGGCCACTGGGCTGTGATACTTCCGTAGTCTTGAGGCATAATTTCTTTACTGTTCTTCCAGAAACAGCTTGGTGCCCTTCGTACAGAGCGGACAGAGGTGTTTCAGCCTGGTGGCTGTTTGGGAGGTGCCACCTGCAGCTCCTCCATGATCACACAGTGCTGGGATGGAGCTCAAGGCTCCCTGTGGTCAGGCCAGGGTGCAGAGAGCCAGGCTTGGCATGGGCCATGTCTGGGCTCACCATCCATAGCAGATTCTGGGGCCAGCCACCCCGACACAGGCCTAGGGCTCCTCCGAGAGGGACTGGGTTGTCTTACTCCACCCTGGAGGCAGGGGAGATTTTAGTCAGCTCTTAGCAGAGCAGCTTGCCTGCATCTCTCTGAGGCAAACAGTTTCCATGTTATTGCCTCTTGCTGTCCATTGAGGGGTATTTTGCATGACAAGGATGATGTGGTGACTGGGAGAAGAAAACAAAAGGAGTCGTCTGATGGCTTTTCAACATAGAGGAGTGCTGAAGCTTAGAAAAATCTCAGTGTACCGCTGTGTCTAACACGGGCTTAATTGTTGATTTTGGGGGGTACTTTTGTTATGTAAAGAGCTCAAATATTTATAGTGGTGTTGATCCTGTCAAAGGGAAGAGAATAACTGGTAGAAAACATCCACTTTTTCTCATGTATTAGCTCTGAACTTCATCCCAATTTTTTAGTGTATGCAAAAATTCTAAAAAGAGCAAAGAAAATCTGTGGATGCAAGAGATACCTGTTACCTGTCCTTGCAGCATACAGGAGTGCAAGATGCCAGTGGAGCAGGCTTGTTTTCGTCTGGTCATGGTTATGTTTTCTACCAGCATACAGTGGAACAGCTAAGGACTGATTGGTATCTCCTGGCAAAGGCTGCTGAGACCAGCTTAAAAAGCAATGATGTTTGAGTCATCACAAAATGCTGCACAAGCAGAGAGGACTCTTGTTGCTTCATAGCAATGCATAACAGCAAAAGTAATTCTTCCTCAAATAAGTTTTAAACAGCATTCCCTTTACCATCTTCTGCAACAGCTTGGGCTGTTTGGAGTGGGAAAGTTTGTCTTGAACTTACAGTTGTGTGTTTTTCAGTGCATGAGTACTGGGAACTTTAAAAAAACACCCAAGACCTCAGGCTGGATTCTCTGTAGAGTTTTTCAGCAAACATGCTTTTATGTCTTTATGTCACTTATTTTATTATGTTTGGGGACCCGGATCACTATTTTACTAATTTATGAAATGTATTCCCAGTGTATTTTCATTTTGCTACAGTTGAAATCCTACCAGATGGCTCACTCTGTCTCTTGCTGCATAGCTAGGAGAGGTTTTTGAAATAAACGATCTACTCTACAAAGAACTGCCATTTTTAGGGAGGATGTGAGAGAGGACAGGTTTACGTGCTGTGCATGGGGACAAGTTGTTAAAAGTGTAAAATTTTATCTAAGCATCATCCCTTGTCCTCATTTGGTGGCAGGTGTCAGCCTGGTGATTTTCAAAAGGCCAGAGACCCATGCTAGTGTCACCTCCTTGTCCTTTCCTTTGCTCCAGAGATTCTTCCATCCCATTCACCATTCAAAGTGCTACTGAGGCTGAAGAGGGAGGCACCATCAAAAAGGAGGAACTGATCCCAATCAGGGCAGTTATTTGATGATTTCCAGAAATTGTGTGGATTGTGGTTCTGCTTTGCCAGAACAGGTATCCCTAGCTGAGCCTAGCCAACTTTCTCTCTTTCATTGCCACTGGTGTGTGTCTCCCTTAAAACTGCCTGTGTTTTCTGAGACCTTGTGCTATTCAGGGCACGAGATGTAATCAGGCTTAAAAGAGAAAGATTTTCCAGTTTCCTGAAATGTTCCTGTTGAGACCCATACAGCAATTGTTAAAACTTTGCAATCTGGGCTATGAAACAGTTGTCACTGTGTTAAATGTGGCCAAGAAGAAGGAGCAACTGCAAGAGAAGCATAACAGTGTATACTGAAAAAAAAGATGAGACTCATTTAGCATAGTCATTTTTCATTCCATAATGAGGAGACACCCTGGGTTACAGAACTATGGACTTACTCTTTTGAAAATAAGGTTAGAGATGGTTCTTTTGTCAAGATTTCCTCATCTTCTTAGGGATGCTTGATGTGTCTATGTATAAAAAAGATAAAACTGGTTTTACCTGCCCCAACAGAGCTAGCGTCAAGTATGTGAAATAGGTGGTGTTTGCAATGTGACAGCAGATCTTTTTCTTGCCTTTGGTAAACACTGAAAATAAGGTTCAACTGGTTTATCAGTGCTAAATATAAGTAAGTTCCTGATTCTGATATATATCAAAGTCTTTCTTGTATCAGGCATTTTTCATGAGAAAAACATACGTACAATCCAGGTGTAGTTCCTTAAAAAAATCAGATTTTATAGCCTTATGTATCTAATGTTACATTATACAAGTGGGTATTTCCAGCTGCAGTAAAATTTTCTGAAGAACACTCTAGTCACCTCTTATTTTGGATCTCTGAAGTGAAAATAAGAACATAACCTAAAATAATGAAAAATTCAACATTTCAAGGTTTCCAATTTGGGATTTGCATTAATTCCCTGAATAAAAGGACCCTTCCCATTTACTTCAGTATTGTCTAGATAAGAACTATAATATACTCTTAAGGTATCTTTTCCTGGGTCAAAAAATAGTAATAATGAATATTAAGCTTCAATACATATTCAGGTGTTAGAGGTTGTCACCATAAATGTGGATGCTGCTCATAAAAAGATTTAGGCATGGATGTGTGCTGTGGGCTTCAGTTCCAGTAAAAAGAATGGAGGAACTTCTACTTGCATAGCAAAATAATGTTGATAATTTTATGTTTAGAAAATGTTGTGCACTTTCCAGCTCAGGCTCGCTGATGTCCTGTATAGTTGCCAACATTTAAAATGCTGTGTTAAACAATCAAACACCACCTTAGTGTCTCTTTAATTGTATAGCCAATCACAATCAATGTACTAATCACTGTTAGAAAATCTAGCACTTCCTCTTCAAAATGTTATCCCAATTATTAACATAATCAATATCACAGGTAGCTGAAACAACTGATTATAATGAAAGAATATTTAGCATTTGTCAAGCAGTGTGTGACTGCAGATTCTGTACAGACACTTGCCTCTTGAACTAAAGCCCTAGTTCTTTTGAATTTTGTTGGGGTTTTTTTTAATTAGCTTATTTTCTAAAGATCCATATTCCATCTCCATTTCTCTGCCTCCTATTCCCCCCAGCTCGAGGGGTAGAGAGGAAAATTACAGCTAGAATGTGATTTTTCTACCCCTTCTCATTTTCCAGCACAGCTTCTGACCAACTCATTATTCATACTTCCTGGGATTGAATCATTAGATTCTGAGAGGGAATTTGTCAACTCTTGGGCTTTCCACAACAGGTGTGTTTTAGCTGAAATCATGAAGAGGAATCCTCACTCTCTGTATGGCAATAGCTGGCAAATCCTCATCTGAACTCAAGTGCCAGTGGGGAAAGATCTAAACAGACAAATAGAAGATTTGCTGTGTCCTAGAGAAGCTTGCAGGCTTGCCTGGATAGCTCAGACTGAAGTCAATGAAAATTCAACAAGCATTTTCCACTTGTGTCTAACCTAAAATGTGTTAAAACCTTAGTATCATTTCCTCCAAGCATTTAAGAATTATCAAGTAAGACATTTTGTTTACACTCAGAGATTAAAATGAAAACATTATTTTCCTGTTGTTGGACTTGCACATTGGAGTCTCTGCTTCCTTCAGTGAGATGATATCTGATATTGCCATGTGAACAGAAGCATAAAATCCTTTCATGAGATTAAATAGCATATATCTGTAGGTAGCATTATGTTTATTAGATTTTTCTCAGTTAATATATTTTCCTCTCTCTTTCCTGTTGCTTACTGTGGAGTGGAAAATGCGCTGATTCAACTCCCATTCACGTAACGGTTGTTATATTTCCTGATATTATAATTGGCAAAATAATTAAGTTAAGCTTACCACAGAATTACAACAGGGCAAAAATCACCTTAAAATTTAGCATTAGGATGCAGGAAAGGAGCTGACACCCAAAGTTCCTTCTTCAGAGGAACACCCACCTACCTCTGCACACCTACCTTTACATACCTACCTCTGCAACGCTCCAAAAAGTCCTCCCAAAATGCATGGTACTTTTGAGGACTGAGGGGAAAATTAGGGACTGTATCCTGTGATTGCTTTGGGACGCATGAAAACCTAGGGGAGGTGACAGCCTCATGGTGCCAGGGAAGGGAGAAAGCCTGGTATCACCCCACAATACCTACTATGGGCAAGGAACTTTACACCAGTGGGACAGATTATAGAGACAACTTGCTCAATAATGGATTCAACAGCCAGGCTAAGGGTGGCACAGGAACAGCAGCAGAGGAACTCTCTGACCCCCTCCTGCCCATGATTTCCCAGGAGGTCTCAGCTCCTGCCTCAGAGACTCCTCTAAAGAAAGAGGTCTTCATGAATCACCAAGTGTCAAGGTCACAGTTAGAGCTCAGTAAATAATAAATGGTCCTTGTAATATTTGGATCATTTGGGGAAGTCTGAACGTTTTGTTACACCAGGGATGGAAATGGTTTAGCACAAGGATTTAGAGGACTTGGAGTTTTTTATTTCTCTGTAGCCCCTGTGAAATAAATGCAGTAGTCCCAAGAGATGTGTGAATTCCCACATGATTTCAGTTTCAGAAGTTAGGATGCTCCTACCCTTGATCTGTAAAAGAAGAGCTAGAAAACTATCTGATGCCTTTGCTACAGGCATTCTCACAAGATGTCCTGTAGTTCCTTCTAGCACTTTTAGTGCTATTGGCTGAAGACATAAAACATCTATTTAACAATGTCACACTTGTAATAGACCTCAGGCTAAAGTTTGATTCTGCATGAAAGGAATTGCATTGGAGACTCCACACATTTTCCAAATTAATTTCTTTGTCCTTATTAAATATTCATCCTGATTTTTTCTCAGTAATATCAGAGGTTAAACTGAGCATTATTTGGAGGTATCAAGAGGAAAAGGGATGGTCTAAGGTATTTTCATGATGTAAATTTGTGTAAATAAGAGGATTTGAGTTTTCCTCTGTCAGCTTTGCTACATGCTTTCCAACAGTTTCAACAGGGGAATGCAACTGAGTTAGGAGAACTAGGAGAACTACTTAGAAAGGGAATCAAGAGAAGTTACAAGACACCAGGTATCAGCACCAGACTTTGGATAAGACTCGTGAAAAAAAATATAATGATCAAAGAAGTAGCAGAATGAACCAGCCATTCTGCTCAATTTCTGCAGCATGGTGGGTGAGGCACTTTTTTTTTCTGTATAGGCAGCAAAAGTTNACATTCAGCTCTGTGGCTGTAGCTGCCAAATACTTAAGGTTAGATATTCTACCTAATAATTCAGAGTCTTGTATTGCTGTGTTCTCTGAAAATAATTCAAGCCTTGTTGTATTGGGTGTAACAGCTGCAATAATAGAGTCCCTTCAATCAGCTCAATTGAGGATGATGACCGTGATTAAGTGAAGGCAACAGAAGAGATGAAGCGACATACCCAAGATAGCAACATCAGCTACAGACACCAGGTCTCCTGGCTCCCAGCCCCAGCAGCACTCAACAGACACCAGGCAATAAATGTCAGTCACGCAGGCAGGGGTAATGGCTGGGATAAATTAAATGACTGTCAGAAATAAATTTTAGTGCTGAATTTGCATAGTGTTGAGGACAAGCAATGGACAACAAAATGGGGCATCACAGCCCCAGTCTCAGAGACTTTAAAGTTAGAAGAGTAAGTTTAGATCATGGAGCCTGACTTGCGGAAGACAGGCTTCCATCTTTTCATGTAGGTAACTGAGTATGGAATTTAAAGTTAGTTTTGATTCATTTTCAGTTTTCAGTTTTAAACTTTTACCTAGCCATCCCATATTTGAGTTTTCCATTTGGATCAAAGCAGAATCTGTGTGATTTCTTAGAAAGACATAGAGATTTCCCCATCTTCCTGGTGATAAAATCTGTTCTTTTAAGGAACATGACTAATTTGCAAACAGAGAGCTTCCACAGTGATCTTAGCTGGCTTTGCAGGCCCTGGCTAAGTTTCAAGTTATACCTTGTTCTCCTTGTGCCTTGGAGCAAACTCCTGAGTATACCATTATCAGTATTCTTCTGCCCAAAGGCAATAGATAAGGATTGTCTGTTTTCTGGGATTACTCACTGTCTGGACAGCAGAGGTATTTGGAACATTTTGCTTCTGCTGCTGGTCAGGTTGAGTTGCCAGAACCCAGTCAGTAAGGAAGCAGAAATCAGATTTGTAGAGAGCAAACCCCACAACATCAAACCCTCAGGTAGCCTGATGAAATAGTTAAGTGGTGTTGCATTCACATTAGTGTTTGATGAGCGGGGAGATGAGTAGGTATTGGTTAATCCTTGTATCTGGCTCCTTCTAAATGTTCATGCTCTGTGGATAAAATCTTGACCTCAATAAAGATGGAGCCTTGTTTGCCTAATAGTGAATAGTGTCCAGCCCTGCATATTAATCAGTGCAGAGATAACCCTCAAATGTCTCCATCCTCCTACAAGACCCATAGCTGGAACTTTACAGCATTATGGGAGTGTTCCCATTAAGTCTATAGAGCATGGATCCTCAGTGCTCAGCTCACACTTAGAAGTGGCCCAGGTTAGTGCCACACTGATAGGAACAGGAACGTGAAAAGCACTCCCAGAGCACCCACCCTGGCTTTCCCTGCTCCTTGGCTAAACAGAGACTAGTCTCCAAAGCAATTCACCTTCCATGTTCCAGCAGAATCTGTCTTGCTTTCCCTCTTTGCATGAAAAACCCTGAGAAGTTTCTCTTGGCAACTCAACTTGTTTATGACTTTTCAAAATGTCTATTTATTCGGTTAAATACAAATAATAAGTAATCTCTATAGGAAAGGGAAAAAAGGTATTCCAGCTGCCTGAAAAGGAGTAAAAAGAACTTAAAGTGCTTTCTTAAATTGCATTCGTGGCATTGGATCCTTGTGCATACTATCATGAGTAACATAATGCAAATTGCCAAGGCTGACAAAGCTGCTGTAGAGCCAGAAGCTTTGTGCTTTCAATCCTCAAGTGGAATGGAGATTGATCTGAGCTCCCAGCTTAGCAGTTAAACAGATTTTGCCAATCTTTTTTTCCCTTATCAAATCAAAATAAGAATGACACATTCCTTTATAATAATGTAGAGATGTAAATATATATAAATTTGAAGTATAACCAAATTAATTACTCTAAATGGAAGCATAATACCGAGTAAATACATAAGGAAACAAAAGCACTAATTGATTTGGCTTCTTACTATAGTGAAACTGTTTGTGAGGATTAACAGCTCCTTTCTGAAACACTGAACCCTGACACGATGTTTACATTTCCATATATTTTTAATGATCACCTAGTTTATCGTTTGAATAAAACACAGCACCATATGCTTTAGCTGTATTAATTTCTGCAAACATTGAACACTAAATATGGAATAAATTATCATGTAAAGATCATTAATATTGGCAAGCCCCTCTAATATGCCATGTCACTTTAGTTTTAATATGCCAGGACTTTGCTAAAATGAAATGCCTCTTTTTATTTACTACAAAGAAAAACTGTTTAATAGAAACTCGTGAAAAAAAAAAAAGCATAGACTAGACACAAATGTCTTAATTTTGTTTAAAAAAGAGGAAGAATTTTTATTCTTTCTAGTACAAATAGAGTCATTTTCATGGCTTGGATTTGCAGCAGGATTTTTTTTTTTTCAAGTACAAGTTGAAAATTATGTTATTTAGATCTGCTTTCAGAGCAAGGAAGAGAAATATGCACTAATAAAAGCAGTGTAGACTGGCTGTACTTTGACAGCCAGGATGGGCTCTGTAGTTTCATTGAAGCATCTGAAGGAGTAAAGTTTCTGGAAAGGTTCTGAAAAGCCAGTTTCTTTAATAGCAGGCTATAAATGGAATTATTTTTCTAGAATGAGTCTAATGGTAGATAGTGTCTTTAATTTTAGAGTTAGCCAACACAGCCTAGAAATAATTTGCAATAGATGACCAGGAGACTTACATGTCTGCAAGACTCCGTGGGCAGACTTTGGTGAAAAATTGTCTATCTGGCACTCTTCTGTTAATGACTTTATCCTTGTCAATCTCCTGGTTTTTGTGGTTCAGCCCTTGGATTGCTGGTTAGTGAGAACATTTTATGGGATGTAACCCATCTGGGTTACAGTCTGGGGCTCTGTTCAGTTTCTTCTGAAACCTCCAAGCAGACCTTGACACCAAATAAGTCTTTCAAGGAAATGACATTTAAACCAAAAGCTTGATCTGTAATGGAATACTATCTAAATCCTATAATGGAGGTAATTTACCAGATTGGTTTGGAGGCGTATGAAAGCAATATAGGAACCATGGTCTGCATCACTGATAATGTTATCCATGCACTTGCTAGTCCATTAGCAGAGTGATTCATCTGAGACCTGCAAAAGGGCCAGTCCACACTCCCAAGCATGCAAACATCCAGACAAAATAGATCACAGAAGCAACTAAGCAGCTGTTCCCTTTCCTGCCATACCTGCTGTTGGTGTGTGATGGAGCAAATAGCCATTCAGGTTCCTGCTTTTAACAAGATTGTATGTGCCTCTTTGAAAAGTGTCTTTTGAGATGGATGTGCTTTCCTGGTAGATACTACATGTAGCTGCATTCCCCAGGCTTGCATTTAAATTAAGGACAAATCTTGAACAAACCATGTAGCTGCAACCTCCTGAACTTAACCTGGCATTAGCCAGCATTAGAAAGGCATGCTCTGATAACTTCAGCAAGCAGAGGAGGTTATTTAAGGGAATGCCTTCTCCATCTCACATAATCACTGAGATTATTTCTTGCTATCTTTTCTTTGTAGTCTCCACCCAGAACCCAACTGCAGCTGCAGAAACACCAGCTGTATTGGCAGGGGCAGGCACAGCTTAAGGCTTGGGGCTGCTATGAGGAGAGGGGAGCAGTAGGCTCCCCTGCAGCCTGGAAGGAGGGTGCTGAGATAGGGAGCAGGGTCAAGGGTTGCATCACCAGTTCCCTGCTGGACTAGCAGGCAGGTTTTAGGTCAGTGTCCAGTTCAGCTGTGGTTTAGGTATAAGGAGCCTGAAAGAGGCTGGTTTCTTTCAGTGCCTGGTTTATAACCAATTGTGTCAGTGCAATATGAATTTGTGTGTGATACAATAAGCAGATTCAGTCTGTTCAAAGTGAGGGCTTTTTAAAGGTACAGTCAGAAATAAGAACAGTTCACCAGCCTGAGTGCATCTTAAGACTCTGCTTCAAATACATATAAATAGCAATGCTCCAATAATCCCTGAAGTGCCTGTAGTTTATTGAGTCCTCTTGAGTATCAGCATCCCTGTGGCCAGGTAGAGATAAGTGGATTAGTTCTGGATATGAGCATCTGAACTTAAATTCCACTGCTCAAATTCATACCTGCTGCATTTGAGTCTATGATCACATTGTAGGGCTCAGCTATCTAAATTTGCTATGGTTTAAGATATGGTCCAAGATATTTTAGATAAACAAAAAAAACAACAAAACAAAACTTTGGGAGGAAAAATATGTTCTTTATGTTTGATAAAGCAGGGAAAACTCCTCTAATATCTGGTAATATTTCTGCTGTTCATATCTATTTGTTTTCAACTATCAAGAAACACTGCCTCATTTGGTGTGGTCAGAGTGCTGACTCTCACATTAATTGGTTTTGTTCTGCCTTTCTCTATTCATCTGCATGCCCTCAGTAATTCTGGCATTGGTTTCAACAGTGAAGGCAAGTTTTCTATATGCTTCTCATGGAAGAAAAAGAGGTGACAAACTGCCTTCATCATTATTGTTCCACAACAGTATCAAATGCCTACATGAGTCTGACTCGGTATTCTGCATTGCTTAATATTTGTTTTCTACCAAACACTTGGGTGGCTGATAATGAGTGTTTTCTTGTTTAATCTTTGTTTTTACTGCGAAAAATTAATAACTAATAAATTTAGCCCATTGGCAACTCTTGCTATGTCAGGAATATGATATCTAGATAAAATAGATATGCTTAATCTCTATTTTTGTGTCAGGTTCTTCTTCTAATGCCTTCTCTTTACAACAAGAGGTAAATGCTATCACCAAAACAAGTACATCTCTGCCTAGTTTGGTCCAAAAGAGTTTTGCTTTGCCACCAGTCAGAACCTTTTCACTTGTTTTGGTTTACATCCTAATCTTCCTGAATACTGTACATAGGTTTGGCCATTGATTTTCTTTACAGTTGTCTTCAAATTCATCTTCTGCTTATTGTGGAGTTTGCCTTTCTGCCTTCAATTTTGCATATTTTTCCCTGCTAGCTTCTTTCTTGCCTGTAGTATGAAATCCTCTGTCACATCATTCATTGGTCTGAAGCTGGATTACACTACCCTTCTGAACCAGAAAAGCCTGAAAGTTGTTCCAAACTCTAAACTACAACTTTGTGTGTTTTGAGTCGTCTCGTCATTTAGGCCATGTCAGCTACAAAAATAGCCAGTGACCAGATCTGAGGAGAATGAAATCTGTTGTCTCCTGATCGAGCTTTTTGCATAGAGATCTAAACTCTGCAGCACAGTGTGGAGCAGTCCCGGGACAATAGCCCACAGTGCTGCTCGGGGAAGGTGCCGTCAAGGTCCAGATGGCCCTATGACCTGAGCTTGACCTTGCCTGCTGGCCAGTATCAGCATCTGCCAGATGTGTGCTAGGAGAAGCTTTGGGCAGGACTCCTTTCCAAAGCAGCCCCCCTTCAGCAGCATCTCTGATCTCTCAAAGTCCCACGGCGTGACACAACAGGATTGTTCGGGGCACCTGAGCCCCACAGGCTGTGAGCAGTGCCCAGTGAGGGCACAGGTCATGCTGGCAACCCTGTGCTCCACCTCAAGACAGTTTTGAGCTCTTCTGTCTCTCTTCTGACATCTGCTTGTTTTCAACCACACCTTGTTCACTTTCAGGTAAAGTGCTTCAAATTCTTGCATTAAGTTTTCACTGTCAGTTACACCTGCCTTAATTGGAAACTGCTAAAAACAGTAACTTCTCCAGAACCTGCTATTGTCATAAATCAAGGTACTTCCGTTTGGCAGGTCTCTTTAGTCAGCAGGTACTTGTAGATTTCCATGCTGTTTCAGCTCTGGACAAGTTTTTTCTGCACTGTTTAAAATGGCTCAGGGCAGCAGCTGCAGTGTATGGCACACAAACCTGAGGAGCCTGTGAGGTGGCTGGGGAGCTGAGGCAACACCCCAGAGTGAGCTAGCCCACAAAGAGGACATTCTGGAGCCTGCAAAGCTATTGGCAGTTCCTGGTTTCTGTCTGAGAACAGGCTGAGTGTTTTTTGTTCTCCTGTAGTTTCTTTCCTGAAATCCAAGCTTTGGTGTCAGATAGCTGTTGTGCGTATCCCACGCAGTGGGAGCCCTCATGCAAAGCTCCAGCTGGTTCTTCTGGGCTTTGGATGGATTTCCGCAAAAAAAAAGCTGAGAGAGAGAGATGTCCTCACTCAGGATTTGGAAATGTCAGTAAAAGAGATTTCTTTCAGAAAAAAAATGCCTTTGGTTATGAGATTTCCCAACAAGATGGAAACAAAGTTTTCATTGCAGCTCCACAGAGGTTGAAAACAATGGGTTTCACCATCTGCCCGATGTTCCCTTCTGGAAGGAAAGGTCCACAGTCTCTGTCACACACGAGGACTCCATGTGTTGCTGCAGGCAGTACTGTGCATGGCCAGCTGACCTTGTCCAAGGCTGCTTCTCATTAGCACCAGCAAAGTTAAAGTTAGAGCCCAGGGAAGACATACCATATGAAACAGGGGAGGAGATAAAGGGTTGATGGGGCAAGGGAATTAAGGAGCAGCAGGACTGTGTTCATCTGGTGAACTCCAGGCATTTGCTTCCCAGGCCCTCAGTTTTAGTGAGATATGTTCTGTGCATGACCTAGGAACAGTGAAAGAGAGAAAGGAGCGATCTCTTCAAGGTACCTTGTCTCTCCATTTCAAAGAAAGGAAAAAGTGGAAGGGGGATGGTTTATATGATTATTCTGTATTTTCCACTGTGTTCTGATGACACGGGCTTTGCACATGCCAGAGTCTGACCAAATGAGAAAAAAGGTTTCTCACGACTATCAGAACATCCTAAGCTGTGGGGTTGAGAGCCATTCATCGCAATCACAGGATTGTTAGTTTTGGAAGGGGCCTCTGCAGCTCATTAAGTCCAAGTCCCCTGCCAAGGCAAGGTCACCTGGAGCAGGTGACACAGGAATGAATTCAGGCGAGTTTTGAATGTGTCCAGAGAGGGAGAGTTCTGCCACCTTCACTGTAAAAAAGGTCCTCCTCATGCTGAGGTGAAACTTTCTGTGTTTTAGTTTATGGCCATTGCTCCTTGACCTGTCACTGGGCACCACCGAAATGAGTCTGGCACCAACATCTTTATAAAGGGCCACTCCCTTTCAGCTTGTGTCAGTACTCATTTCTCTCTAAAAGGAAATTACAATCTTGATATCTTTCCACTTCTGAGCTTTCGCCAATATCAGGATTTCTAGAGAGAAGGTCAAAAAAATTAATTGAAATTAATTCTATTGTATGTATTTAGCCCTCAAAACAAATAGAGTTACTTCAGATTTCTGGGAAATAGATATTCTGATTTATTTTAGCTGTCTGGGCAAGGATTTACTGGCTGATCATAAATGAATGATTTTCAGCTTGAGATACTGATGGGAATTTCTTATTACAGTCACAAGTCAGGGAGAGAATTTACATTCTTAAACGTAGTGGTATTAACCAAGCCCAAACCTTGCCTGTATTAGAGCAACAGGGTTAACAGCTGCCTGGAGAGATCCCCTTCCCCAGCAGCCTCCTGCCCACAGTCTCCAGTGCTGTCTGGAGCCCAACCCTGCCATGCTGTGCTGGGAAGCTCTCTCTTGTGAAAGGGGAGCACCTGGCAGGAGCTGTGCAGGCACATGCAAACCGGCAGCCAACATGTGAGAACTTGTTAAACCACTTTGAGGTTACTTTTTTTCCCCTTTCCTCTTAAGAAAAACAAGTTTTGCTTTTTTTTTTTTTTCCGAAGTCTGACAGGTAGTAGTGACAAGTCATTTTTATTCAAACGAGAGTGACAGGTGTAATTGCAGCTGTGGGCCATGAATTTTCTGTGCAGCACTGGTTACTGTAAAAAATGCAGCATCACGTGTAAGCCTTATGTTTAGTTGCTGACACTTAGATCTGTGAACTGTGAACGCTATGAACATGGTGGCATTAGCACATGGCAGAGTGCTAAGAGTACAAGCATTTCTGAATTTTTATGTGCTGAAGTGTAGGTATTATTCCCCCATAGATATAAAGTAGATTTCTCTGTGCTTTGGCTTCTGAAGGCTCAAAGGTTGCTTTTATGGTTGAATAGGACGGTTTTGGTAATCAAGAGCTTTCCAAGACTGAGCTTATTTGCATTTCCACTTTTTATTTCAAGTACAGTAACTAACCCAGAGTAGTTTGTTATTGCTGAGACAGCCAAATAAATGGCCATCATGCTGATGATCAGATAACACCCTGTGGAGGATCACCACATATATGGATATTAGTATGTGTACTGCACATAGGTACCCTTGGGAAATTTGGTTAGGGTACCCTTGGGAAATTTGGTTACTTAGTTGAAATCCAGTATTGGAGAGCTCTTGTATTGTTGTAAAATGGGTATTAGCACTGATGTGGTAAATTCAGCCATATGCTCTGTCCATATGCTTTGTCTGTAATTTACAGCAGTTTACAGTACCTGTAGCGTCCAGTAATTTACTTTTTCATGTCTTATAACTTTTTCAATAACTTACTTTGGTAATTAGATGATTTTTTAAAAAAAAAAAATTTGCAGTCTCATCGGCAGACAGAATTTCCTCCTCTCTTTTGGAAAGCCAGAACTGAGGAGTTGGTTTTTACCATTTGGCAGGAGACCAAAGAGCCCAGCCACCACAGCTAGAAAGGGCTGTAGTCAGTCTTGTCAAAGGGTCATCCTGAGGAAGACCCTGGAGGGTCCAAGGCTGTAAGTCGCTGTTTCTTTCAGTACAGAACAGATTCAGCAACAAGTTTCTGATATTGGGGGGCTTTATTTACCAACTAGGAAGTAGCTGTAAAGGGTGGCTTGAACTCTGCAGAAAGAAGGTTTCTATCAAGAATACAAAGCTCTATGCAAACTGCAGGGCAGTGCCATGTTGAGGTCCTGTGCCTGAGCACAGCAAGCGCTGGTACTGAAATCATGCATTTCTAAAACCAAAAAAAGATAACGTGTGCCTGACAGCTGTGCATGCCTGGTCCTTCCCCTGGCAGCCTGACCAGAAAGCACCTGCTGAACAGGAAGGTGGCCCTGTGTTGATGCAACCCCCAACCTTACTGTCACCAAGCCTTTACTTTCTAGGAAAACCCACCTGCATGCCTTTCTTTCTCTGTAGCTTTACCATCTCTTTTTAAATCAGATCTCTCTGCCCCTGCCCATTTCCCATTGCCTAAGTCCCCTCTTTGGTCCTCACACTTCTTGACGCCCTGAGCTTGCAGCTCGTATCAGGGGCCCTTCCCACTGAGAGGGGACTGGTGTCACCACTGCCCCAGCCCGGCTGTGACCTCCTACTCCTGCAGGGCTTAAAGTGCAGAGAAGGGGAAGGGACTGGGAGAGACGAAATCCAGAGACCACTGCTTTCTCTCCACTCACACAAAGCCTCACCTCTAGGCACAGTTCAATTAATGAAGAGTGGCCTTATAGTTGTTGATCCAGGTTAGGAGGTAGAATATGCAAACAAAAAATATCTCAACTTAGTGCTTTCCAGCACTGACCAGATACTTGTCCTGTGTAGCAGAGTTATATCAAGTTTCTGATCTGTAAGGAGTAAAACCCTGTAAAACCATGAACCAAGATTATTGTGCCCCTGAAACTGAAGTCTTTTTTGAAGAAGTTCTTCTTAATATATTCTTTTGAAAAAGCAAAAAAAAAAAAAATCTTTTGTAGTTCAAATCACAAAGGTTCTAATGTAGCTCTATGTCTCAAATTGTGATTTCTTTGCATTTGAGAGACACTGTTTACTGCAGGTGTCTAGATGTAATGAAATATCAGTGAAAATGGGCAGAGTTTGGAATCTGTCCCTCCCCTTGTTAAATCAGGCAAACCATCCTCAAAAAATGCAAAAGTTAAAACCAAATTCTTAACTTACTGTTATTTCCAGCAATAACAACAACATTAAAAATAATCCCAAATGTCTTCAGAGGGTCAGTTCAGATAAGCAACCAAAAGTTCATTTGATACAATCTGGAAGGTTTATCTAAACCTCTTGTGTCTGCATAATTGAGTTTGAAATCTTGCAAGCACAGCCTTGTTCCATATAACATATACTATATCTTCTACATGCCTGTAGTAGTTTTCAAAATGTTAATCTCCAATGACCTGGAATGAGTCAACAACACTCACAGTCCTACGTAACACTGGCTCTGTTGAAATATGACATTCATGCTGCCTTTATAAGTGGCATCACCACAGCACAAACCTCGAATGAGGATTCAAGATGCAATAACCTTTTTATGCCTCTTGGCTTAGGCAGTATCTTCTGATGTCCTGCACAGCACATAACACCAGGTTTCAAGTGACTAGTTTTAATCAACTGATCGATGGGATAATCAAAGTTTGGCCTCAATTCAAATACCAGAGTATCAAATGTTATATTCAGCTTCAAACTCCAAACTCATATTAACCTCACCTGTTGTTTTGTAAAGTTTATTTTCCCAAATTTCCTTCAGAAACACAAGGTAGTTTTTTGTCTCAAAGCACTTGGAACAAATTCATTCCTTCTAGCCCACACATCAGTAAAATTAATCATAACCTCATCTTTCAAGGACACAGTTCTTTTATGGATAACAGGTCTCTATTGACGCACAAGTGCTAAACCAAGGGAGTACTCACAGATGCATAGAAGGCTTGGGCCGAAAGAGACCTTAAAATCATGGAGTTCCCACTCATCTGCTGTGGCCAGGGACATCTTCCACTAGAAGAAGTTGCTCAGAGACCCACCCAATCTGGCCCAGGGATAGGACATCCATAGCTTCTCTGGGCAACATGTTCCAGTCCCTCACCACCCCCACAGTAAATTTGTTCCTTATTTCTAATCTAAACCTACTCTCCTTCAATTTGAATCCACTACCCCTGGATCTAGCACTACACGCTCTTCTCAAAAGTCTCTCCCCATCTTTCTTGTAGAATCTCCCTTCACGTGCTAGGAGGCCTAAAGGACACTCTGAAACTTTCTCTTCTCCAGGCTGAACAATCCCAATTCTCTCAGCCTTTCTTCATGGAAGAGGTGCTCCATCCCTCTAATCATCACCATGGCCCTCCACTGGACTCACTCCAAGAGGTCAATGTCCTTCTTATGCTGGGGACCTCAGAACTGGATGCAGCCCTCCAGGTGGAGTTTCACGACTAAGTGGCCTTCCTTCTCTGTGCTTACAGACATCATGAACTCTCCCATGCACTGAAACTGGAAAGTTTGGCACCAGGATATTTCTCAAATGGGCAGAGGTACCTGCTGGTGCTCTCCTACCTGGTGGAGGTTTCTGCCCTTGATTAGACACCATCATGTTGCCTGTGCTTCCAAGACAGCTCCAGGAGACTGTTGTTTGCCTACTGAAGTGGTGCCTGAAAAGGACCTGCCAGTCAGCAGAGCAGGGGGTTGCTAATGTAAGGGGAGGAGAGAGGGAAAGCAGGCTTCAGACTGTAGAGCCTCTGTCTTGCCTGGCTTGATCAGGCAAGCCTGCTAAATATCCCATTTTGCAACACCTGGAAATGGCAGTTCTTCCAGGCATGCCTTGAGTTGGTTGTGTACCATCTCTTTTTGTCCCTTCACCCCCAGAACCCTTGTGCCAAGCCCTGTGTGGCTTGTGCCAAGTCTGTGGTGGTCTGCTTCTCTTACCATCTGCAAGGTGAGACAGGCATTTCAAGCTCAAGCTGTGTGCTTGACTCCTGTGAGACACTCCAGTTTTAAAACCCCTTTTGGCAGCTTCAACAACATCCTCCTAAACTGTTTATTAGGTGCTGAAAGATAGTGGCATTTGTGAAGCTGCTTTTAAAATGTTTACTCACAGCAGTATAGGCGCCTCTACTTGTTATTATCATCCAGCCTTCAAAATGGAAAATGTCAGTAGCATCTGCTTGATGGACTTATCTGCCTGATTCTGTGCCTAAAGTAACAAGCAGCAGATTTAAATGGAATTTAAGTGGTGTGTAAGTAAAACACAGCAGAACCACTAATATTTTCAGGAATCCTGTTCAGTTACCAAGAGAAGTAGAACCCTTCTGATGTGGGGGGAAAGATTAACTTACTGCTTGTACCTCCACCTACACCAAGTCCTTTGGAAGGAAGAAGGAGTGTGTGCCAGTATATTTGGGCAGCTTGGAGTAGGGACATTGGGTTTACTCCATGCTGGGTTGCCCTTTGGCAAACAGCCCTGAAGAAGCAGCGCATGGCAGAGCTGTGGCTTGGTGAGGCCCCTTCTTGTTATGAGGTGTGACTGCCTGCTGCTGTTGGATGACACCTTCCTCTTCTTCAAGACAGTCTACCAGAAGGACTGAATGACTGGCACTGGCTGCACCCAGCTCTGCCACCTTCTTCCCACTAGGTGCAGCCCAGGTCTTCCATCCTCCCTCCCCAGTTCTGCAGCAGGGTCAGCACACATTCCTCAGATATGCATTCAACCTTACTGGCTTGGAAGTAGGGTGGGAGGAGGATGCTACAAATTTATTCTACCCTTCCTTATACTTAAGGCTAGGAAAGGCATAGAAGATCACTGAGCTCATTTCTACTGTTTAGTGAAGGATGCAAACTCAGACAGAAGGTATGTCAGCTGACACAAAGCATACCTCTTGACGCTGAATTTCCTCTTAACGAGGCTGACTAAGAGGAACTGACAGCATGTTAGGAGTATGCTCACCCTTTAAATTAACTGAGAAGATTTTACAGGAAGGAAAGAGTTGAATAAATAACATGGAAAAAGTAGTAATTTTTTGTTTGCTTGTTTCTACCAAGTATAAGTCATATTTTCTTCTCTTGTTAAGGTTATTTTTTAAATTCAGCTGAAAAAGCTGATGTTTGCAGGGACTTTTCTTTTTGCCAAGGGATTAAATACATAAGATATTGCCTACATTGGATCTATGAGTACTACTGAGTAGCCTGAAAATTATTTTGTTGTATGAGGCTAAGAACTTCTTCACAAAATTCTGTTTCATAAATCCAGTTAGCAGCCAGCTAAGTTACTCTCATGTGGCATGAAGATTCAGATTGGGGTTTGCTAGCTGAAGCAAGTTAGGAAAGATTGGATATTTTTTAAAGGACATGTAAAGGAAGTAGAAGATTACTCCATTGCTTAAAAGCCTAATTGATTTTACAAGACTGAATACCTTTTTTCCTGTTTAAAGATAAGTGTAATGTGTGGAAAGTCACAAAGGGAATGGAGTGATAAGAAGCCATTTTTACAGGATGGGTTCTTTTATTTCCTCTGCTGAAAAGAGAGCTGAGGAATACTATTTACAATATTATAATTGGTATTCCTGTGTTATTTTAAAGAGCTTTAAAGGATGAAAGCTGATCTGCTAGAGAAAGGTATTGCAATTGCCAAAGAGGACACACATGTCTTAGCTTTGCAGAGAAGAATTTGCCTATGTATTTTTGTTAAAGGCATTAAATATTCTACGTGTATGCTGGCATCTGCATTAGATTTAAGGCAGTAATTTTCAGGTCTTGATCACACAATCTAGTGTACAGTTCCCAGTCCATGTAAAGCAAAGAAAATCATCAGAGAATCGGCACAAGCCCAAGGGCTTTATATTTCTCCAGGGGGCTGCATTAGCAAGGGGAAAGGGAGGCACAGTTTATACAGTAGTTTTCCATCTGGGAACATGGTGGTGGTGACTGCACTGCACAGGAAAGTAAAGTCTCCAGCTAATTTTTCATCCAGAGAAAAGACTGCACTGTGGCCCCATATTTGCAATCTTCTGCTCTAACTGATAAGTGGCTTTGGTGGCCTGAAGGGGACAAGGGCCCTTTGTGAGACCCTGTCCTGGAGCCAGCTGGTGCCCAAGAGAGCAAGTGGGAGCTGTGCCTAGGGCAGAGGGAACCAGTGGGTTTGGCAGCTTCCCGGGATGGTGATGCTGAACACAAGCAGCAGTTCTGCTTTCCAACCCATCCCTGGCCAAACTCTGCAAGTACAGGGCCACTGCACACTGGTTTTGGCACTTCTCCCACGTGCATTGAGTATCCAAGGCAGCTGCTGTCTTTCTTGCAGGCCTCACTGTGCTCCTGAGCAGCTCTGGTCAAGGGGAGCACTGCTGCATAGTATGAGGTGCTCCTGTACTCTCCCAGGGTTGTGTGTTGAGTGTTTTGTGTTTTTTTTTTCTCTTTCCCTCTGTAACCTTAAATACTCTAGAAGGGTGGAGCACCTCTCCTGCCAGGACAGGCTGAGACTGATTGATTTACTCTTCCTGGAGAAGAGAAGACTCTGGGGAGACCTTTAGAAGACCTCCAGTACCTGAAGGGACCTACAGAAGAGCTGGAGAGGGACTTTTTACAAGGTCATAAAATGATGGAACAAAGGGGAATGGTTTTAAACTGAAAGGTGAGATTTATGTAAGATATTAGGAGGAAATTCTTTACTGTGAGGGTGGTGAGGCTGTGGAAGGGGCCAAAGCACAGAGAACCTGTGAATGCCCCCAGCCCTGGAAGTGCTCAGATGGATGGGGCTTTGATCAGCCTGGTCAGGTGGGAGATGCCCCTGCCCATGTCAGGGGGTTGGAAGTAGGTGATCTCTGAGATCCTTTTCAGCCCAAGACATTCCATAATTCTATTAAACACAAGTTATTGTTCAGGCTCTGTCCAATATATAAAATTACAGTAAAGCTGCAAAGAAAAGAGAGGGAGTAGAATAAAGGAATCAGAATACTAGAAAATCTGGAACTCAAAACTGTCTGGGAGGTCCTTTAGTTAACATATTTGACGCTTTCTGTTACCTCATGGTTAAGAACTGGAAGTTTTGATGGAGTACCTTATAAATTAGATAACAGTTTCATGTGTGATGGAGAGAAATTTAGATCTAAAAATAAGTGACTGACTGAGTAGCTAGGAACTGTTGAGCTATGGGCTAAAAGGACCTCTGAAATGTAACATATAATTAAGTCTTCTTTCTCTGACATGTTCCAGTCCTTTTCCCATAGACACTTGCATTTTTAAGTGACAAATTATAAAATATGCTTCATTCTGTAACTCAGCCTTATTTTCTTCTCATTCAGCAAAAGTACCAAAAGTATTGATTAAAAATGCTGATTAGCCTACTGCTATGATAAGGATCTTAGGTTCCTTAATGTGGGGAAGGGGACCACTTCCTGATTTATATCTACAAACAAAAATTAACACTTCTGTTTCAAAATGTAGCTTGAATTATCTGTCATTTTGTTTCCATTTTTTCCTCTTGCCTTTGAGATCTGAACTCTTTATGAAATATCAAGTTAAAGGAACTTGGTATAGCTGCATCATATAAAGCTCTCATATCATCTTATGAAAAAAGAATCAAATTATGACTGACTAAAGATACTTTAACTTATAAAATAGAACTGTGTAAGGAGAAAATAAGCATGATACTTAGATATTAACTTCCACCATTGCTTTGTTCAGTACATTAGTCTTCTTGTTTTATCCACTGATTACAGAAGTCAAACATTTTAAAGCAAATACAGAAATTTCAAAGACAAAACTGTCAAGCTCAACAGTTGGAGGTCTGGAATTTGGTTCCAAAAATACTGACATTTGTTTAAAATTCCAGCAATTTATAGGCTTTTTCACACCAGCACCCCCACTGTGCCATAAGAAAAATCTTTATTTTCAGATATTTAAAATGGTACACAGAGTCTGTGACATTTCAGCTGGTAATTGTCCTTTGAGGTACACTGAGTTGATCAAATGTGTGAGGGAACCATAAGATTCTAAAGATGGTATTTTTATGAAGGTCCAGTTACAGCTCTGATTCACTCTTGTTCCCAAAGAAAATTTTGTTAAAGTCTGTTTTTGTCATCTGACAACACATCAAAGCATCCAACAACAGATATTTTCAGAACA
>VZUA01087118.1:5386-24317 GCA_013401035.1 Horornis vulcanius
GGTCTCACCAGAGCAGAGCAGAGCAGAGCAGAGCAGTGCAGAGCAGAGAAGAGCAGAACAGAGCAGAGGAGCAGAGTCCCCTCCCTCAGCCTGCTGGTCATCCCAGGACAGAGTCTCTGTGTTGCAAACACACACTCTTGGTCATGTCCAGATGTTCACCAGCCAGAATGCCCAAGTTTTTCCTCACAGGGCTGTTCTCAATGACTTTTTTTCCCAGTCTATATTCATGCCTGGGACTGCCCAGACCCAACTGCAAGATCCTGCACTTGGACTTGTTAAACTTTGTGAGTTTCTTGTAGGACTGCATCTCAAGTTTTTCCAGGTCCCTTTGGGTCTCCTCACTTCTTTCTGTTGTGTTAAATTCCCCACTCAGCTTTTTGTCATCTGCAAACTTGTGCAGGGTCCACTCACTTTCATCATTTCTATCATTGATAAAGATACCAAAGAATATGACTCACATGACAGAGCCTTGATGGAAACTAATCTACACCGACCTCTCCCTGGACAAAGAGCCAGTGACCACAACTCTTGCTGGGTTCATCCAGCCAACTCCTTATAAATCTGTTCCACCTCTCACATCCATGTCTCTCCAGTTAGGAAGTAAGAATGTCTTGTTGGACCATGTTGAAGGTCTCACAGAAGTCTAGGTAGATATAGATGTAGGCAGACACATTCTTCTAATGAGCTTCAAAGCTAGCTGTCTTCATTAACTATTTTTGACTTCAAATACTTATTTTAAGGAATGCCTTCTTGAAGTGTCTGAGATTCCAACACAAAAGTATCCATTTGCATTTAGCAGAATAGATTATCTTTATCTTTGTTTTGTTTTGTTGGTGTTTTTTTCAATTCATCTGTTTTAATTAACATTTGTTTTATCAGCCAACACCAGTAATATTTATATATAAGAAGTACAGATGAGTTCTCAAAACAAGGTCTGTCTCTCACAGATGTATTCATGGCAAGAGTCAAATATAATGACTGATACCAGCTGGCTCTTTATTCTGTCCTATGTTTTGATGTTGGATTATTTTTTAGGTTTTAGGCTTGAGGGTCTTTATTGCAGCAAATTAATTCAGCAGTGTGTGGTTTGCGTTGCATGTATAATAATATGTGTTTTTGTGGAAGCTGTGTGATACATTTTAAGAGTTAATGTTCTTGATGAGGATGTGATTCAATTTATATATATGCATTTGTATAATAGATCATAAAATACAGTAACTAAGTAGAATTATTTTTAAAAATTAGAATTAGTTCAGATTAATAAAATTTATTTTACATTTTTGTAATTTCTTCTGTAGAAATTGGTATCTATTAGTGAAGCTTATACTATTACCTTTCCTCCTAATAAATGGTTCAGTAGAGTTATGGATCAATTTCAGATATTTGCTTTTCATTTTTACCTCAGTAACTGAGAGACCACAGAATGACTTGGATTGAAAGAGACCTTAAAGATAAGCTACTTCCAATCCCACTGACATGGGCAGGGACAGTTTTCACTAGACCAGGTTGATCAATGCCCCAACCAGCCTGGCTATAAGCACTGAGAGGGATGGGGCATCTGCAACTTCCCTGGGCAGCTGTCATGTTCCACAATCTCAATGCCTGCACAGTAGAGAATTTCTTCTCTAAACCTACTCCCTTTCAGTTCAAAGCCATTGCCACTTGTTCTGTCACTGCATGTCCCTGTAAACAGTCTCTCTCCATGTTTCTTGGGGGCTCCCTCCAGGTACTGGCAGGCTGCAAATAGGTCACCCCAAAGCCTCCACTTTTCCAGACTGAACAATCCCAGCATTCTTCAATCTCTTAGCATTTCCTCACAGAAGAGGTGCTCCATCCCTTACAACCTTGGTGGTCTCCTCTGGAGTCGCTCTAGCAATCCATGCACTCCCTGTGCTGTGCCTACCCCAGGACTGAATGCAGCACTCCAGGTAGGGTCTCACAAGAGCAGAGTAGAGGGGCAGAATCACCTTCTTGAACCTGCTGACCATGGATGGTGGAATAAAACCTGTTGCTCAACAGGAGTGCCACTTAAAATGTTAGAAAATTAACTCAAAATTCATCTAAGCTATTCGTACCAAAACTAGAATCTCTAGTTCTTTCTAAGCACCTAAATATAGATAATATGGTGAGGAAATGACACTTAAAAGAAGAGAAGCAATCAAGCAAATTTGTATCATTACTGCCTAGAAGTGATCAGTCAGGAAGGACTGAAACCATCCCAAGAGCATTCTTGAAAAAAGGTTGTTAGATCACTAGTAGCATTCGTGATAAAAATAAATGGATGATGGAAACTTTGGAGACAATTCATATATACATACATAGTATTTGTTCCTTGTCTTTGAGTTTGGTCTTAGTATAAGCCCTGTCTGTATTTTCACTAAAACTCATGATGAAATTTTTGTACACTTCTGCGCCCAGATTTTATAACAGAAGCCAGACTTCAAGGCTGGCAGAAACACAGAATAATAAAATGACAAAAACACCCAATTACATATTATAATATTAATCTTGTAGGTATTAAAGTAAACTCACATTGACAGAAACCACCTTCTTGCATCAAAAATCAGAAGCAGATGTCTGTAAATGTCATTTAATGCATAATATAATAAATGTTGTATACTTTACATATTGACATTCAAAATTGCCCATAAACATTGGAGTTAGCAGGTGATAAGTAATGAGTAAAATCAACTCCAGTTTCACCCCAAGAAGCAATGTAATTTACATTTATGGGATATTATTTGTATGCATTATTTATAGAGGTTTTCAAACGCTACTGGTTGTCTTATTACTTTTATAAGCTATTTTTCTTCTTATAAAGAGGATTATTACAGCCGAGCTGTTCACAGCTGGCTTGGTTGCCTTTGCAAACAAAGTTTTCTTTCAGTCTTGGCCAAATCAGCCAGGAGGCGAAACTCTTGACTGGGAAGTTCAAACAGTCTCCATCAGGGCTGGCACAGTGCATGTGGAGGCCTGGCCAAGCAGTGAGTGCCTCTCTCTGCTGGAGGCAAATGCATCCCGACTGACCATCCCATGGCCTGCAGATGTGTGAGTTTTGCTTGGCTGAACCTGAAGCAGTTTAAATTGCCTTCATAGATGGAGTGATTGCATGATATTAATCTATCTCTGGAGCCATCCTGTCTCAGTGTTTGGGATCGTAACTGTTCAGAGGGGAGAAAACCAAAAAGTGAATACATAGTTCATTGCACTAAAGAAGGATGTGGTGTATGTGGAATTCCATAGGGAATTGGTAAAAAGTGGTGAAAGGTATGCTCTGATATTTCTGTGTTTGAGTATTTAGTGTCCCACTCACTCTTCCAAGCTGAGTACTTCATTCTGACTATTATTCCCACTATCTTGTGTTTTCTCCTTTTATTTCTGTTCACTTTCTTGCTTTTTGAATGGGGAAAATTTTGCCTATGAGAGAAGAACTAATATCAGATTACCTAGATCCACCGCACTGCACAGTAAGGATCTGCCCCTGTTGCCAAGTCTTTCAGCAGAGCTGAACAAGGTTGCAACATCTTACTGCCTGTAGCACTGATATATTGAGGAGGGTATCAACAAGATATTCCCAACATACATTCTCACAACCTTTCTATTTTTCTTTCTTCTCCTTTCAAAAGGAGTAATTTAGTCTGAATTTCCTTGTGGATTGTCACCTTTCATGGAAATGTTATATAGTGTTACCATGTATAGGTGTACAAAATAGGTGATAGTTTTGTCGTATTATAACCTCAAAAACTCTTTGCATAAATTCTACTTAAATGACCACAAACTTTAAGATTATGACTACTGAAGAGTCTGCAGTGAAATTTTCTGAAAACTGAACAGTGTTAGCATTTCAAGGGCACTAAAAACTCTCTGTACTGTATCTGTTAGACTTCATTAATAAACAAGAAGACATTAAGAGAGTGAATAATTAACACAGAAACTAAAAAAAGAATTCCACAGACAGATAAGGATGCTAACTATAAACTGTGGGAGAAACTGTGGCTTTGGAACTTTCTGGCATTACTGACTTTTTCCAGTATTGGTTTTACTATTTGATATTGTTTCATTAACTGTAGAAGTTTTGCATATCATTTCCCTAGGCTGTATGTTTGGAAGAGAAGAGCAATAATCCAGAAAATGTCTTACCCTGCTTTTGTAAATTCTTTCCTCTGAAGCTAATTGACTTGTAAATTCTATTGTTTGCAGTTTAAAGTTACACAAAACTAGAACATACTCCAAATATCAGACTGATGGTGGCACACAGTAGAAGCATGTAATCCAAATGACACAGCAGCACGAAAGTATAATTCATCTAATAAAGTATCTTTGTTCTTCATTACCTATGCCTCCACATGCACCTCTAGGATCACAAAACATTATTAAATTGTTCCTTTTTTTTCCTCAGGATGTATCTTCTTCATATTTAAAGCAAATATTATTCATGAGTCATCTTTGTTTTCCAGAATTCAGCCTTAGTAACTTCCTACATATACGACAAAAATTGCAAAAAAGGCTAAAATTGCTTTGGTGCTTTACTAAGTAAGGATGAGAGGCATCTGTGGGTACTACACTGCTGTTTAAATCTGAATCTGATTGCAATCTATTGATGGATATATTGGGTTTGCATGGCCAGATTTTGATAGCAGGGAGGCTGCAGAGTGGCTTCTGTGGGAAGCTTCCAGCAGCTTTCCCCCCATGTCCAGCAGAGCCAAAGCCAGATGGCTCCAACATGGACATGGCACTGGCCAAGTCTGGGCCAATCAGAAACGGTGGCAACATCTCCATGATAACATAACCTAGAATAACTGAAAAAAAGCCATTGGGCAGATGTGTTTGTGGCCAAAGAGAGGGGTGAGAATATGTGCAAGGAACACCCTGCAGACACCCAGGTCAGTGCAGAAGGAGGGGCAGGAAGTGCTCCAGAAGCTGAAGCAGAGACCGGCTGCAACCTCTGATGTAGCCAGTGGTGAGGCAGCTGTACCCCTGCAGCCCATGGAGGACCATGGGGATGCAAAGATCCACCTGCAGCCCATGCAGTAGAGCCAGGCTGGAGCAGGTGAACGTCTGAAAGGAGGATGTGACCCTGTGGGAGGCCTGTGCTGAAGCAGGCTCTGGGCAGGGACCTGCCGACCTGTGGAGAGAGGAGCCCATGCTGTACCAGGTTTCTGGTAGCACTTGTGAACCTGTGGTGCACCCACCTTGGAGCAGCCTATCCTTGAATAACTGCATCATGTGGAAGTGTCCCATGTTGTAGCAGTTTACGGAGAACTGTTGCTGTGGGATAGATCACATTGGAGAAGTTCACAGAGAACTGTCTCCTGTGGGAGGGACCACACAGGGGCAGGGCAAGGACTCCTCTCCTTGAGCAGAGGCAGGAACATCGTGTCATGAACAGACCAAAACCTCCACTCCTGTCTCCCTGCATCACACAGGGGTAGAAGGTAGAACAAGTAAGGAGGAAGGGGTGGGGGGAAGATGGTTTTAAGGTATTATTTTTACTTCTTATTACCCTGCTCTGATTTTGTTAATAATATATTCAATTACTATCTCTAATTTGAGTTCATTTTGCCAGTGATAGTATTCAATGAGCGATCCCTCCCTGTCTCTACCTCAGCTCATGAACTCTTCACTATATTTTCTCTCCCAGTCCAGCTGTGGAGGGAGTGACAGGGGCTTTGGTGGGTGCCTGGTATCCAGCCTGGGGCAACTCACAATTGTTCCTTTTCTTCTCTAATGGCAATACTGATGATTTTTAAATTTTACTGGGGTGTTTTTTTTCGGCTACAACTGATTTTCTCACAGTTCAATGACTGCTTCCTTCAACATACTTTCAATTTACAGTTCCTAACTTTCCTATGTTTAACAGCAAGGACTTGGCATTTATCTAGACAGAATGCTCTGCCAGTGCTTCTTCCTGCCTTTCTTCTGCAAGTTTGAACACACCTGCTCATGTGACTTGCCTTTTTTTTTTATAAGTTTTTTTGCCTTCTGTGACGTATTTCCTTCAATGTAGATTTTAACTGGGTTTGTACCAACTGTCAGACAATAACTTTTGCCACTAAATCAAGTTTAGCTCTAAGGTTTATTGGTTCTGCCTTGGCTTGGAGAAGAATGTGTCCCACATAAAATGAGTTTATCAATGATTTTATATGGGATGAAAGCTGCAGCCAATAACAAAGCATGTGTGTAAATAACTTCACCATCTAGTTCAAGCTGAAGTTCAACTTGAGCTTAGAGTACTTTGTTGTCTGACGCTGATGCAGTTAAAACCCCTGAGCAATACAGCCTGACAACTGAGTTACATATCCACACAGCATTATTTTCTTATTAATCTTATGCTTCATAATGAAGTGACTTTTGAGAATAGCATTAGGTCACCAGTAACATTTAAAATCTATTACTTAATAACACAAACAATTTGCCTAAATGGCAGAGTTAAGGTTAGGTTAGCATTGCAGCTCATCCTTGATGGCCCTTTGTATTTGACTCTGTAATGGTATTTTAAATACTGCTGTTCTATGTGAGACAATATAGTAAATTTTATATAATTTTTGTAAAAAAGCCTCTTTTATGTGCCTTACTATTTACTTCTCAAGATTTTTTTAGTCTGTTCATAGTTAAAAAAATATGAATACAAATTTAGTTTAATCTTCATGGAACTCTTACTATTTCCCCAGCAAAGCTAAAATGGATGTATTTTCTCCTAAAAATCTGCATATCATTTTTCATTCAGAACCTTAAACTCAGAATTTAATTCAGAAATTACATTGGGAGCAACTCCTAAACTGAATGAAGATGTGGTTTTCCTAGAATGATTTTGGGCTGATGTCTGACCTACTTAAAATTCACAATCTGTTACCTTGATAAATGAACTAAAATTTCCAAACTATATGTTTATACATGTAAGTGGAACTTCCCATAAAATTGAATGAGAATCTTTAAATGTTGGTTGAGTTTTTTGTTTTGTTTTGTGCTGTTTTGCTTTTCTTCCCCAGTTAAATAAATGTTTAATTTGTACCTGGCATGCCTGTTTAGAAGACCACTAATCTTGAGGTCAAGGAATAATAAAAGCAAAGACTTTGTTGCTTATCTCTCCTAAGACAGTGTAGGAGCTCCTCTGTAATGACTCGGTCGACATTTACTGTTCACAGTGCATGCATTTCTCATAATCTCCATAAAATGTCAGCATGTTCTCTAATGGGCACTTCTGGAAAACCACTTCAGCCTGCACTGTCTGTGGCCCTGTGCTATTTCTCACTACTCGGCCATTTGGCTTGATAAAAAGGCCAACCTCATTCTTCTGCATAAGAGCAGATAAGGATGACGAGGCAGAGTAGCCTGAGTGTGCTGCTAGAGCAGTTCTGTTAGAGACTCTTTCTCACCTCCACTAACTCCTTCTCTTGGCACATATCCACAGTGAGAGGGAAGCAGCATTTCTTCAGAACTGCAAAGCACAGGAGGCAAAATGTGACGTTTCTTAGGAAAATGTAGATAGATCCCCTGGAGTTTTGTGATTTTCACTATGGTCAAAGGAAATGTTTGCAGAATTGATCAAATGTCTGCAAAAGAGTTTATCATTGATTTTATGACTAAATTTGGCAGCTTCTTTTCAACTGAAATTTGTATGTTGATTGTAAGCAACATAGTGTTCTTCTGACACCATGGACAGGCGTAAACACCTACACACTATTTTACATCTATTTTGGAACTGCTGTCCTCCCTTGTGTCATTGTTAATATTCATAGTCTTTTATTAACATTTCCTGCCTGCATAGGAGTACATAGAAAAGATGTGATTGACCTTCAGATAACATGCGTTTGTTTATGTAATAATGACATTCATATTTTTTAAAAGTTCTTTCTATTTGCAAATGGATCAGGTATTACATATTCCTCTCACATTTCAAGGGAGCTAAGGCCAAAATTCTCACCACCCTTCTCCAGAAATAAAAATTCTATGTTTGCTGCAGTTTCTGTAGTTCTTCAGTTGCTGCAATAGACAGTGAACTGGCTCAATGGAAAAAGTCACTAGAGATCAACAGTGCACACAACTCTAACAAATTCAGGCTGTTTAACTAAGGGCATTTGCTGTCACTCCTCATTGTGACTTTGTTCTCTACTTATTGCATTCTCATAGGTATTCTGATCCTACTAGAAATCTGTAACTTTACTTGCTCATGGTGAATATATACAGCCAATTTTCCTATTCAAAAAACCTTATGCCTTTTCTGTCTGTGATAATAAGTACTGTGAGAAAACCTGGTATTGAATTTAACTAAGTAATTTCACAAAATCGGGTAGAATTACAATACTTTGTCAATATAGAGAGGAAGAAATTGACCCATTTTCCTCAGAACAGGTACAATGACCATTTGCAAAGACTGTGCTGTGTGACTTCACCTTGATGAACACATTGTTTTGTACCCTCTTGGACTACCCCAGAAAATGCAATCTGAACTTCAAATATGGGACTTGGGTCGTTAAACTTCACTGATTAATGCATCTCCCACTACTCAAAGTTATATTTAAATCTAACAGCCAAAATTTTTATGCCTGCATACTTGACATTTATGCTTTTATACTGTAGAAATTCCACCCGACAAAGGTAATCTAGGCTGAAAGTTATTTTTCTGGGGATTGGCAATTAAAGAGGCATTATTTTTCATCAGTTCAGTGGATTTGGGGACTGTAGGTAATTTGCATTAGGGGTCCATAATCATAATTCAGATTCAGTCAAGATACTAAAATATACCCATTTTAACTTAACCTGGAAGTGTGCTGTGCAAACATAGAGTATTGAGAATCAAATGGCTCAAATGTGACATTGAATATACAGAGGGTGCAAGACTTCCTAAAATGAGTAAGATTCCTTAGCTTCAATGCATCAGATGAATTTTAATGTAGAGATCTGTTTTACCTTGTGTTGATTACAAAAGAAACTTGTGACTAAGGTACAAATTTGGTGAAAATAATCCCACTGTGAGGCCCTGATGCTGGGGAAAAGGCGAAGGAGAAGAAACACGAGTTCCAGTTCAACCCTAATTGACATGCAAAATAATGCTTATCATTAACACTCTTGATGATAAGAAGAAAAATAACAAAAATATGAGCATTCATAGTGTTAATAAGTTGCTAATTAGATGTTTACTTAAACATGTGCTTTTAGATTTGAGTTGCAGTGAAGTGTACATGTGCTTTAATGGGAGCTCGTGTATATACTGACTTAAGACACAAAATGTTTCTGCAGTATTTCACAACACCCTTGAGGGATTCTGTCCTCTTCTACAAAGGGTATTTAATTTAATGCAAAGTAAATATAGTACTGTGTGTAGGTGAATGTACATCTCCTGCTAAAAGCTGGCAGGAAATCTGTATGTGGCATGAGGTCTGACCTAGGATAAATACCAGGTAACAACTATGAAAGGCAACTTTGGTAATTAAGGAAAAAAAGTTAAAGAGTCAACCAATTTGGTCATCTGAAATCACTGTTTTACGGTTAATGCAGTGTGAAGCAGGATATAACATAACTAGTTATGCAGGGTAAGCATTAAAAGCCCCCATGTCCCTTCCCCTCCCCCAACTCACATTAATCTAATTCTTACATTCTTTCCTCACTACATCACCATGTTTTCTAGCCCAGCAGTAAGTACAGTGGTAATGTATGTTCTATCCCATCACCTTTAAACCTGACCAGTCACAAATTCCAGAAGGATCTGTGTCCAGGAGCATTAGGTCAAAGGGAAGGTTTCTCCTGGCTCTCCAGCTCTCACCTGTGTTGCTGAAATGTCTCTTGTTTGGATGGCCATAGTTGTCCCGTGGGTGCCCGTGCATCTGCTGCTGGGTGTGGGAAGGGGGCATGTGGATCTTCTGGGAATGAGGATTGTGAGGCACGTGAGACTGGGACATCACGGAATCACGGCTGGAGCCTGAGGGCTCCGGGCGGAACGGCTTCTTCATGCTGGACATGTCCTCCTTCTTCTTCTGCTCCTGCAAGGTGGAACACAGGGATACAGCTCAGCTGCCCTCCCACCAAAAGATCCAGACTGTGAGCAGTGGCCTGGCCTGCCAGGCTCTGGATTTTCCTGCCTTTTTGAGGACCTGCTGAGCCAACTCTGTGCTCAGGAACGGCACAAACGTGGNTCCATGGTGATGGCAATCTGCATCCTCCTTCCCCGTCGGAAAGCCACCAAATGGTCCATCTCCTCCTCCAACTCACATTAATCTAACTTTAAAGGCAAACCACCATGGTCTCTCTTCACTCATGCAAATATTCAGCTGAATGAAAGCGAACTGGTATTTCTTGACAGGTAATTCAGGGAATTTTGACCTGCAACTACTGCACAAAATGAGTAAAACTACATTAACTGTAGAATACATAATAATGAGAAACAAAGTCATCAACCAATGGCTAGAAAAAACCAGCAGCTAGTGTACTTTTTTTTTTAATTTATCTGGCCAATAAATATTTTGTTTTGTACATAATCTTGATTCAAAGCCTATATTTTGTGAACTATCTGATGAATTAAACTTAAGTTTTAACTTAAAATTATATATTAGAATTTTTTGATTCAGAGATACATCTGTAAAAGTATCTACAAATGTGTATTTTCCACACCTCTTTCTGTGTCCCAATAGACTCATGTATATTGACAGTGAAACCGTAATCTCTCTGCTTTCTAAATTTAAATGTCATTTTTAATCATTATCTCTACTTTTAGAAGCTCTGAAACAGCATTTTAATGGATTTTCAGTGTGAGATTTGGTTTAAGCTGACCATGATATTTGAAATGTCTCCTTTCCATCATTAGACTGCAATTTCCTGGGTAGCTCCCTAAAGAAAAGGGAGCACATAGCTACAGCATCAAATGAAGATTTTTTTTAAGACAAAAAAGAACAATATGGTTTAGGAAGTCTCCACAAAATATGAATGCAATGACCTTGTAAGGCAAAAATACAACTCCTCCTGAGGGGAAGAGGAGGGACAGACACGGTGACAGTGACAGGACCTGAGGGAATGGCCTGAAGTTGTGTCAGGGTAAGTTTAGGTTGGATATTGCTCACCCAGAGGGCAGTCAAACATCAGAACAGGCTTCCCAAGGGAGTGGCCACAGCACCAGCCAGAGTACAAAAAGCACTTGGACAATGTTCTCAGGTAGGTGCAGTGACTCCTGGGGTGTCTTGTGTGGGGCCAGGAGTCAGACTTGATCCTTGTGGGTGCCTTCCAACTCACCTTATTCTGCATTTCTGTAAAAAATTGAATTATATGGATGCTCTTGAATATTTACATTGAATTTTTCAGATCCCTTTTTTTTTTTTTCAGAACCAATTTAATATAATACTCACAAATATAATAAACTCTGAGCTGGGATAGTTTTAACCACACACATAAAAACCAATTAAAAAACAAACCAAACAGAAACCCCCAAAACCAAACACTATGCCTCCCCTTCCATCTTAAAAAACACTCAGAACTTAATAGAAAAACAAACAAACAAACAAACAAACCAAACAATCTAAAGAAGGCTAAATAAAGACAACCAGTAGAATTTACCCAGATAATAAATAGTTGATAATTTTTGTGTTCTGCCCTCTTAATTCTGACATTTTAAATAAAGACCAAATGTAGAAATAAAGACAATATTTGAAATTGATCCTTGCTGCTATTAGTTGCAATTCCACCAAAGCTGATAAAGTTGTGTCTGCAACGATTTTGGCTGGGAGTCAGGTTACATTCTTTCAGTACACTGTAAATTTTGTCTGTTTATTTTTGTTTATTTTGTTTTACTTTCCTCTTTAGCCATTATAGTTTATTTTTAAATAAACTCTACTCTTCATAGGGACATCTGCTTGTTGTGGTTGGCAATGGGTCCCAGTGATGATGATTTTACTCAATCAGTTTCTGCTTCTGGAGTGGAATATTAATATTAGTGAACAACAGTGTGCATACAAGACAGCATAATGAGGAATGGTGTGAGAACAAGCAGCACATTATAATGAGCCTCAAGCATAAAAAACATACACTTCTGCTGTAAAAAGAGATGGTATGTATGGGTGATTCAAGAAGAAATGATCAATTAATAAGTCTTTGTAATAACAGAGTGCACAGAGATGGGAAATCTAGCAAGACTCTTGGGCCTACTTTAAAAGGGAAAAACATTCTGCACAGAATAAAATACCTTATTCTACTTTCTTATGTAGCTCAGAAAACATCATTAATCTCTAGCTGGTGAAAATCACGTCTAGACAGATATGTATATGCATATATAAAAATACTATAGAAATTGTACTGATGATAATACAGCTATTAGTATTCATTTTAACCATCTGCATAAAACACTAGTAACCAAGTAGCATTTGGACACCTGCAGTTACAAAAATAGATCAGGGCAGAAATGTATAGCTTCACTTAAATAAGGTGAAAATTAAGTTTCTTGACTTACATAGAAAAATAGCAATAAGCTACTTCAGAGAGCAACTATGCCTCCTCATTCCATGGGGAACGGGCTGTGGGAGTTTTATGTGACATGATGGTAGAGCACTTCAGAAGCTGTGTAAAGGGGGTGTGTTAATAAGTAGATGATTTCAAATTATTAGCTCTCTAAATCAGACATGAAAATGGCAGCAAAGAAGCCACAGCAAAAATGACAAGGAAAACTTTTAACTTATCATGTTTTATTTTCTCTTTACTAGAAAAGACCATGTTTGCAGGAGCAAGAATAGAACTTAAAGTAGAATAAACTTGTTTCCTTTTTTCATTTTTATAATAAAACAAAGAATGATATCACCCCATGACTGCTATTTTAATCATTATTATTTTCAATTTGCCAGCTGTCTCCACTGCAAGTATTAAGGACAGCTTTAGACAGTTGAAGAGTTATAAGCAACTTGCATGCAGTATATCTGGTTGCTGCAGAAAATCCCTATTTGTTAACACTTACCACAGAGCATATGCCAAGCTTTTNTAACTAGTATAAAATACAAGTCTATGGATGAATGTTTGTTATACCCATGCTGAAAGCATTGGTAGCCAAAAAACAGTTTTAGTCCACTTGATATGTGACATGAATTTGTAGTTTTGTTTCAGAATACATTTCTTGGCTGCTAATAGAATGAAGACATGCTATAGTACTATAATTATTCTACCTGTAAATATGTCTGAATTCTCTTCAGAAACTTCAGCAACATCCTACTGATTTTATAGACTTTACTTTTGGCCACAAAGTTGGTTGAGTAAGAGTTTTCTATTTAATCACTAGTGAGAAATGATAACCCAGGAAGGAAATCTAGAAGAGTTTCTGATTTTTTACATATATTTAGATAATAAAAAGAGATGAAATCTAATCAAGAAGAAAAGAAGAAAAAAAGAAAAAAAGAGTGTTGTGTTCTGCTACATTTTAAAGTACAGCTCCTACTGAAGTGAGCATTATATACTGCCTGATGAGCCAAGGGTTTGAAGCAAAACACTTTTTATAGCTTTTGAACAAGTATTTCTTCTCCTGTACTTCTTTCTACTTTACTTTGGGGAGCATTTCAAATGATAATCTTGCATTTTAAATTGCTGATTTGATTTTTGTTCCACAATAAGAAATAGTGTAAATCATCCAAAAACATTCTGTAAATTTGAAGATCTGCAGAAATAAGGTTCTTGTAATCAACTGTTAGATCCTTGTGTCTCCTTCTGCCTTGTAGGCTTTCTCCCTTGCTCATGTGTCTGGTGAAAGTCAAACAGAGCCTTCTTATAAGGCCATGAATGCATGAAAATGGCAAGATAGGCTGTCTTGGAATTTGGTATGCAGACTGAGCAGGTGGTATTATCTTTGTTTCCTGTTCAACTTCATTCCTGGTCTGCTTCTCTGAATTGGAAAAACAATAAATTGATTGAGAGATATATTATATGCTTAGCGAACTTTTATGGAAAATAATTTTTTATTGCAGAAAAAACGTCTGTACTTGCTGAAACTAAATAACAAACAGTAAATATTCTCATCAGTTTCATCTCTCTATGTATGCAGTTTAGGTTATCTTTAATGTTATAAATGCATTTACAATATGTTGTACAATCATTTGTAAAAGGAAGAGAAAGCAAGCTATAAGCTCTAGGTGTATCAGTGATAAAATGTGATTTCAAAGTGCCCAGGCTACTCTCAATGGATACAAGATTATGAATATCAGAAGGGATAAGTAAAATATATAAATATCAAATAGTCTTTTCTCAAAGAAGTTTAGCAAGCTGCCACTGCTTAAAAAAACCCCAAAAATCCTGGTGCTGTGTACAGTATAATAGCACTGATAACATTTGAATTTGTTTAATTTGTAGTTCCAGGCCACAATTCTGACACAGTGCAATCAGAGTTGACTTTTGTTCTTCTTCTTATTTTATATGTGTGGTCTTTTCTTCTTTCCAATTCCAATAAAGGGAATTATTTGAGTGAATTATTTGCTTTTTTTTTCTTTTTTTTTTATCTTGTACNATAAAGTGATCTTAAGAGAACAAATTCCTCATGGCAAGACAAAAAGACCAGATTGAGTGCTACTGAGAAGCAGAGGTTGCTGTTTTCACTTAGAATACTGGACATTTGAGTACCAAGAACAGAGACTCACAAGAAATGAGACTCTCCACTTTTGTATTAATCTTTGGGGTTTAATTGAAATAAATTAAATTAATGTGCCTGCCTGTGCTATAAACTCCTCTCCCTGACCAACAAATACCATACATGGGTATTAGGGATACTTTTTCTTCCTGATTTGAACATCTAATTAAAAACAACAGCTTACTGAAATTTCTATCTTAATGATAATCGAATTTGAGGTTAATTAAGGTTTACTGGAATGCTAACTATATTTTTATGTGTCTGTAGAAACCAAAACCAGCAATGTATCTCTTTTATTAGGCATGCTAAGGAGCTTAGTAACATGAGAGGAGTGATTCACGCTAGAACTGTGGAGTTAGGTCTACACTAGATGGCACTTGAGGCTCCATTTATTCAGAATGTGTTGAATTGCAGCAGCTGGAGCTTTAGTTCTTAACATTTTTGTGTCTGTTAGACATGAGTCATTAGTAATTCTAAAATGAGATTTAATAATTCTCACACAAGTAGTAAGCAGGGAATAAATATTTCATATTGTAACACATATTAAAAACATTTTGGCATCCTACATATGCCTCTGGAGTAGCTCTGTGGCATCCTTATGGAAGTCCTTCAGTGTATTCTAGAAAAACTATTGCTTAAATAGCATTCATAATTGCCCTCAAGCAATTTTCACACACTTCCCAGATTAGTCTCATATCACCTCTTGTTAGCTGGAGGTGATTTAAACAAACAGCCTTGGAGTGTGTGCACACAGCACATCTGGGACACTGATAACGTCTCTCAGAATGAAAGCTTGGCTCACATCAATAATATCTTGGAAGTACATATTTAAACAAAGAAGGTTGCTGTGGTGGAATCTGAAAATATGCAAATTTCAAATACTATCTTTTTTCCCTCCCCCTTTTTTAGATTGAAAGGTATAGAATCTTTTTTGTATTTTTTTTTTCTATTGGCATATTTTTAGTCCTGGTACTGCAAAAAGTGTGGAAACTCCTTATGCTGGAATAAAATGACAGAATATTTTCTCCACATTTTCTCTTTAGTACTGACTAACTTGCCCTTTTGACACACTCACAAACAGAGCTCTTTACATTTCTAATGTATTACTATATGACATAATAAAGGTGATACTGTACATGCAATTGCTGAGTCTGCAGAGAAAAAATGTGATGAGGGGTAAATCAGAATACAGTTGGTTTTGTCCAGTGAAGGTAGGATGCTGTGCATAATCTTATGAAAAGGCAGGTCTGCTGTTCTGCAGACTGAGAGGTCATGGTGGGGCAAACCCTCTCTTTTGGTGATTGTGACCATGCTTTTTCTGTAGGCGTTTGTTACCTCTTTTATGTTTTCACCAAATGTGTGATCTTCCATATATGTGGGATATACATTCTTTATGAGATCTTAGAGTGCAGTAGGATAGATGCTGTAATCCCTGTGGGTTGTACCCTTTCAGTGCCCAGTGGCTGGTGATGGGTGTGAGCACAGCCGTGTGCTGCAGGCGTGCCGCGCCCTCTGCCTGTGCTCTGCACCAAACCCCTCACGTTACCGCCTCCACAGTCACACCCAGACACACCTGCCCCTGCTTGTCTTCCTCATAAGCCTGCTGTGGGTCTCCTTGAGCTTTAATCATCCACAGGTTTAATGGCAGAGATTCATTCTCCACAGAGCTGGCTCTTAGAAGTGCTGAGCACAATTCCAAGGGCAGTTAATGTTAGTGTAAAGCACTTAGCAGTTCCAAAATATCTCATCCCACATATGATGAGCAGTTGTGCAAAGGCAGTTATGCTTAGTAAGAGGAATAAACAGCCTTCAAGGTGAAGAACTGTACTTTGTAGATGACTCTTAAAGCAAAATTTCTAGCGGTGAGCTAGAGCAAGCTTTTTGTGGAGCATTAAATCTCCTTTATTAATAAAGAAATCAATTATCACACTCCAGCAATTTACCATTAACATTCGTTCTGCATCACTTGAAATGTTGAACAGCTATAATCATAAGCAAAGACTTGAAACAAAGAAAAGCTGTCCCATAATTCCACAAATAGTGTTTTAATTAAATTTCCCACAAAAGGATAGCATTCACATAACAAAAAAGGCAACATAAATCTCAGGGTGCTTAGCTGTTGTCTTAGACATTAGCATTATAGTAGCTATTGTTGACATAGCTGCAATTTGTCAGGCATATGTTTTTAAAATGCACTTTTATCCTACTTTAGACAAGGATTTAGTCCATATAATAGTATCCCAAGATGTCCTCCATAGCCTCTGCCAGGGCGGAAGCAGTCTGCTTGCTGTGCTTTAATCTACTGAGCACACTTCAGCTGGTTAGTATTCCTGAAGATGAGCATGTTAATCTAGCATTCTTCAGAAACAATACACACCTCACTGAGACATCACAGCATGCTTTCAAATTGGGAAGGGGCAGGATTCTCATGAGACATTGAGACAAAAAGGCAGAGTGTGCATATGTGCCAGTCCATGTCCTACGTCAGAGTCACAAGTCAGAAATAAATGTTTAGAATTGAATATGAGAGCCTTTACCTATTAATTCTTTAAAGTATGCTTTATCCATCTATTTTGGAAGGAAAAATCATGTTTTAATACCCATTAATTAATAATAAAGAACTGTAAGATCCTTTCAGACCTTTATGCTAAACGAGCTCAAGGTTTTGCCAGTAAGAAAACTTGGCAGATGTTCAATTTATATTTGCACTAGTACTTTCAGACCATTAGTGTTACAAAATGCTGCCTTGTGCTTGCTTAACAATTCTTCATTCTTCTTGGTATTCACATGTCCTTTCTGTTAAACACTTGTGAAAGCTTATGCAATGCTGACTTTTCTATGCATGGTTTGATTAGACCAAGGTCATACACAGCTGTCACTTTCTTAAGCATTTTACCAAAATGAAGTTTGCATCAAGGACATCTTCTTGTTTTGTTTTAAATAAATAATGACAAGACTCTCTCTAGCTGGCCTGCTGCTCAGGGCTAGCAGATGCTCTTTGTTGCACAGTTCTGTTTCCCAATGGAATCAACAGCAGGGTGTGTGGGATTAGTTTGGGTTTGCTTGGTTTTCCTTGGTTCTGGAACAGATCATCACAAAAATGTTTCAGGACTCTTACCCCCTATTCCATGACACATTCCCAGGAAGAGTAGGATCTTAATTTGTGTGTAAATAAATTAAAATTAAAAATGAATCTTCCTCCTATGTGTCACAGCTTCCACTTTCACAAGCACAACCACAGCAAATAATATCTTCCACTGTGTATCACCAAGGAGGAACTTCTGCTTGGGATGCAAGGATAAAATCCTTGGAATATTTTATATGATAACATCAGTGGGAGACGGTTAAGTTGCTGTTAGTCGATCAGTGTGGAGAAACAAATATTGAATGGCTTTAGAGGAAAATTATACAAATCACATAGGAACATTCAGTCTTACTCTTAACAGGAACATTTCTATAGAAAACAGTGAATAACACTAACACAAGGTTTGACTCAGTATTTTGGACTTTAAGATTCAACTTCAGGGTTGTGTTTTTCATGTAGTAATATGCAAGCCCCTAATTACTGCATAAGTCTCTGGCCCCCAAATGGATTTTAAACTATTTATGCCTGTGCAAGCAATCTCGGAAACAAACAGAAACAACAACAACAAAACCCCACAAAAACAAAAAACCCCCACAAACTTTTGCAGAACTTGAATTAACACAAATGTGCTTTAAAGACACTTCCTGTTTTTGACAGATGCAACATAGTACTGAATTGCATAATAATATAGGAATTCTAAAAAGAATTTAGAATTCCCATGTCAGAGGGTTTGATGCAATAAAGCTCTGTATTGAGACCAACATGATAATTACCATGTTGTGAATTGTGGTGCAGGGCAACTGTGGTTTGGTACTATATTTTTCTGATTTAATTCTTCCAAATTATATATGTGGTTCCTGCACATGTATAAAAGAAGAGTGAAAAGTGGCTGGGCAAAAGCACTTAAGCTTCTTTGTCTAACGCTGGCAGCATGAGATGCCTAAGGTGGGAGCATAGCCTCTGTAACTTGTTTACACAGTGCTGGAGAGAGTGGGAGATGGGCTTTTGCCAAGGGTGATTCAAAGGTTAAGTGAACAGAGCTGCAGTCTGGACCTGACTCTGTTCCATAGTGGAGGATCTTGGGGCAGTCTGCCCTTGGTTTAAAAGGTTGGATTTGATGATGGCTTCAAAAGGAAATGCATCTGGACCTTGCAAGATGTGGTTGTTTTTTGGGTTTTCTTTTTTTGCTTGGTTTGATTTTTGATCATTTCCTAAAGGAAACTTTTGTTAACTAGCAACTCTGAGAATAACAACATGAAAAT